>MU184373.1:52503-70681 GCA_016904865.1 Pissodes strobi | reverse complement strand
TTCGTTCTTATGTTGTCAATTTTAAAGTATACATCATTTATTTATCGCATTTTAAACTGGAAAAACTAATATAATCGCAGGTTTATAAAATACGGAGTTTGGTTCAATAGTCTTGAAAATGTAAATTTTTTACTCAGAAGACTAATGTTCAACTATTATACAGAAACTTCTGACTGGAATATTAAGCAAATAGAAAAGAAAATTTTGGAAAACAAAATTGGAAAGCCTTCGACCTTAAATGCTGATAAAGAAAGAGTCCCACGATGGAGCAAGGAAGAATTCAGAGCTAGACAGACCAAAATGGAAAAGAAACATTTCGATCGACAAGATAGTACTGAAGGTAACAATAATTCTAATTTCGTTAGTAATTTTGAGAGAATGCTTTTTCTTTAAATATGCGAATAGTGCAAGATATTAATTACTGATTAGATTAATGTTGTTTCTCTCGACTCAAATTTGCTTTATTTTATTATAATTAAAAAAAAATACTCTTTACACATGTAGAAGTGAGACAATTCCCATATTACATATTACTAGGACCTAGGCCACATAGCGGGAATGGAAAGACGTGACAGCGGCCAATTTTCATCCGGAGGTTCACCTTTAGGTCACGGCTGTATGAAGCGAGTTCCATTTTAATAAAAGCGGTCTGTGCTCGTTCTTTACGAGATTTCGACAAAAATACAACTTTTAATATTTTGAAACAATACTCTCTATTCCTTAACACTGTATACAATTAAACACACTACTCCTATAACTTAACAACTAATAGATCTATACGATTCAACACTCAATGATTAAAGCTAGTTTTACACTTATCCAAGTTCATGTCAAATAACTTTGACAAGGCAACCTTGAATGAATTTCGCAAATATAATACGGAACTTTGATATCAAATAACTTCAAGGTCGCCTTGTCAAAGTTCTTTGATGCAATTAGAACACGTCCAATTTTTCATCAAATATTTGCTTCATTATTATATGACAACACAATAATCAAATTTATCAAGTCAAAATATCCAATTTAGCATAACCTAAAAATGTGGTAAGTTGCCAGTTGGTAACAGTTTAGAAACATCATTGGCGTCAACGAAATTCACAAGTGTAAAACGGTGCCGTCAAATTTTGTCTTCATCATATAAATTGTACAATAACTTTGACCCAAGTTCTTTGACATGAACTTGGATAAGTGTAAAACTAGCTTAACTAACTGCAACACGAGTTTTGCGCGCTGTTTATATCCAGTGGAATATATGTCGGGACTATTCCGGAAGTGATCGCGCCACTTCTCTATTATTCTCGTCTTGGTCACACTATACATCGGGAAAAGAACAGAGCAGAATGTTCTCGGTAGGCCATAATTTAATGGTAAATAACGTAGACGCGGTTGTAAAGGGGAGCCCAAAAACATATAAATGGTTGCGACATTGCCTCCCTATTAAACCTGATCGTCCCGACGAGTTCATTTCCCTGATATGCTTTGAGTTTGTCGAAGTGGACAACTTTCAGTTTGCTTCTGGGGCTACGTTGAATTCTATGCACCACGTTATTAATTCTTTTGATGACTGTGTAGAGCCCTTCCCATACTGGCATAGCTTGGGAGATTTTCCTTTCTTCCTCTGTGAATTATGTAACCAGTTATCGTTCATCTGAAATCCTATACAATTAGCTTTGAGATTATATCGTGTCTTTATTCAGTCACTGGCGATACGCTCAAACGGTAGTCCCACATTATACTGTTTCATCTTTCCCCTAGATCTTGTTTTGGATCCTTGACTTGCGGCATAGGTTGAACACTGCCGGTACTACGATTACACATTCTGGCAGTAGTTGACCCAGTAAAATCTCTCGCGGATCTTGTCAATCGTTTTGTTCACCTCGAGATGAGCACCAAATTTTCAATTATGAACTTCTTCCAGGACTTCCCTCTTCCTTGGTACCACTATCTGTGTCTTCACTACTTTTCCATCGACGCGACGCTTCCCCAGGCTCGTTTAAGAAGTTCATTTTCAACTCCCATTGAGCCCACAGTTTTAAAAGTAAATCCCTTAGTTGAAATATCTCTTCAGCTTGATCTTGGTTTTTGTTCTTCTTTAGGTTTTAGCAGTAGTGCTATTTCAGTATTCTCCAGCTGATCTTTTTTAAGTAGCTCCGTGGTCCACTGCTGATCAACCTCAAATGGGAATGATTCCTTCTCGTTGATCTATTCTTTGGCATGGTCTTCCAGATAAGGCATCTGCATTATTATGCAATCTTCCTGCTCTGTGCTTAACCTTAAAGTTGTACTGTTGTAACTCTTCCTCACTTGACTTTCAACTCCTAGCATCTTTGGATGAAGATCTAAACCGTTAGTGTACTCGACAGTCTTTTTTGAAATGCCCAATTTTGCCACATCTATAGCACTGATTTCAATTATTTCGGTTACATGGCCTTACTTCTAGTGGCTCCCGGAATCTTCCCGTGGCATGAAGAACTTCAGTTAAATCAATTAAATCAGATTACGCCCATATCAGTTAATTCCCAGCTGTTTGTCAGCTTTTTTTCCTGGACGGATCGGGCTTTGATTTTTGGCTTTAATATGTTGATGGCGGCCTCGATTTCTAAGGCTCTACCTGAAGCTTCACTGTTGTTATCAAATTTTCTGAGTTCTTCTGAGTTTCTGGATCTCTGATACCATCCACGAAATATTGGGCAGTAAGCTCCTCTTAAGATTCTTCTGGTGCTCCCAGGAAAGCCAGTTGAATGAGACGTCCGCCTCAAACTCTTGCAGGTTTTCACCAGGTTTCTGATGTCGGGACTTTACTTGTGCCTAATAGAGTTGTCTTCTATATTGGTATCCAAATCGTCTCTCCAGGATAGCTAGAAGTATGCCATATTTCTCCTGTTGGCTGACGGGAATGATCTGTAGTAGTTCCAGAGCAGATCCACAAAGCGATATCACTAGTGTTGTAGCCATTTCTTCGTTATTCCAACCGTTGGCAGTAGCAGCGGCTTCAAATTGTCTTTTATGGATGTTTTTCCGTCATAAGTTGGAAGTTTGATATTCTGTCCTGTGGCGAACACCCTCTCGGTGAGTCCTTGATTTTTTAGCCTGGTAACTTCTGCTTGTAGATTCCTCATTTCTTTCTGTACATTTCCTACTTTTTTTTGTACACTTCCAACTTCTTTTTGTACATTTTCAATTTCTTTTTGTATATTGTCTACTTCTTTTTCAAGCTTCTCATTTTGTCCGTCCAATATTTTCTGTAATTTTTCTTGCTCGCCTACAATTACATCCAGCATCCATTTCTGAAGCCGATCATGTTCTATTTACCTTTTTATCTTCTTGGTCTTGTAAAAAAATAAACTAAACCTTAAAACATGGAATGTTCGCAGCCTGTATGAAGCAGGAAAATTAGCAAATACGGCCAAAGAAATGCGACGCCTGGAAATATCAATTCTGGGAGTAAGCGAAGCTCGATGGCCCGATTCAGGGAAATGTAATACCGACGGTGCTGTCTTCTACTACTCCGGTAACCAAGATGCACATCACAGTAATGGAGTAGGCATACTAATCAACAAAAAATTGAGCGGAAGCGTAACCAATTTCATACCATACTCCGACAGACTTCTCCTAGGCAAAATACAAGCTAGGCCAATCGACATAAACATAATACAGGCTTACCCCCCACCCTAGATAAGTCAGATGACGAGATAGAAGCACTATATAACGATATCAAAAAGTTGTTGGATTACACCAAGCCAAATGAGTTGAACATTATTATGGGAAACTTCAACGCCAAGATTGGCAAATGAGAAATGGTTGAAAATATAGCTGGCCCCTTCGGTCTTGGTAAGAGAAACATCAGAGGTGACAGATTAGTACAATTCTGTCAAGAAGAACAGTTCAAAATAACTAAGACATGGTTCGACCTGCCACCAAGACGTTTATTCACATGGAAGTCCCCCCAGGATACCGCAGAAAATATCATCCGAAACCAGATCGACTTCATTCTCGTCAATAAGAGGTTCAATACGTTCGTAACAAGAGCGCAGACCTACCCTGACGTGGACGTGCCGTCGGATCATATGCTTCTGGTTATGAGTCTAAAACTAAAACTTCACGTAATAAAAGCAAGCAATTATCGGTCTAACAGACTGGATACAGATAAGTTAAAACAAGGAGAAATCAGGACACACCTGATGATCGAACTGAACAAAAATCTTAAAAATATACGGGAATCCACACAGATGACCGCACTCATGGAATTATGGCAAAAAGCAGAAAAAGCAATGGTTACTGTTGCTACAGATATCCTTGGCCATAAAAAGTAAAAAGGCAAGAAACCGTGGATGACTCAAGAAATCCTAGATCTAATGGAACAACGGCGCCAACACAAGAATAGAAACAGCAATGAATACAAAAGAGAAATCAGACGAGCTAAGCAAGAGTGGCTGAGGAAGGAATGTGAAGAGATTGAATTATTGCAGCAAAGACATGACTCTAGGAGAGAATAAAAAGTTGAGGGAAGCTGCGGGCGCCTACAGGGTGATGAAATCGTCGATTCTGACAAGTGAGAACGGCGAAATAATAGTGGAAGACAAAGATAAAAAGGAACTATGGGAAAGATATATCGGCAAGCTGTTCGCGGATGACACACGGGAAGAACTAGAAAACCACCCACCAGACCCTACACTGACAGGCCCATCTATAACAGCGGACGAAATAAGGAAAGCGATAGCCAGAGCCAAAAACAACAAATCTCCTGGACCAGATGGTCTGCCAGCGGAAATCTTAAAACTGATAGATGATGAAAATATCGCTATACTGCAAAAGGTATTCAACGACGTTTACAACAATGGGCGATTCCCCAAAAGCTGGCTAAGCTCAACCTTTATACCACTACCTAAGAAGAACTCCGCTCGCTGTTCATCATAGACTTGTAAGCCTTATGAGCCACACGCTTAAAATCTTTTTAAAAATATTTCATAACAGAATATGTCAGAAATGCGAACGCACCCTGAGTTCAAACCAGTTTGGATTTAGATCTGATACGGGCACCCGTGAAGCGCTGTGTTCGGTCTGCAAGTTTTGATGCAGAACTGCCGGGACGTAAACAAAGACATATTTACTTGCTTTATCGACTATGAAAAGGCGTTCGACTGAGTACAACATAACAAACTCATTGACATCTTGAAATAAACAGATGTGGACGAAAAAGACATTAGGTGCATTAAAATCTATACTGGTACCAAACAGCACATGTAACCGCATAAGAACTGACCACTGATGACGTCCGCATTCGCAGAGGAGTTAGACAGGGATGCGTTCTTTCCCCATTACTTTTTAACATGTACTCGGAAGAAATATTTAACGAAGCCTTTGAAGACCACGACATGGGCATAAGGGTGAATGGAGTGCCAATTTCGAATCTGAGATATGCCGACGACTCAGTGTTACTTGCGAATACCGCTGAAGAACTACAAAGCATGTGCAACCGACTGAATGAGAGCAGTAAGAACCACGGACTTAATATAAATGCAAGTAAAACTATATTCATAATTGTCAGCCGTAGCGGACAAACATATGGCAACACCAGGATTAAAATCGAAAATCGGCATATAGAAAGAGTAGATAAGGTCAAATACCTGGGGCGCTGGCTATACGCAGGTTGGAATCCCGATAAAGAACTAAGAGCACGAATAGAAATGGCGAGGGCAGCTTTCATCAAGTACAGAAAAATCTTATGCAGCAGAGACGTCCCCTTAAAACTGAGGATGCGCTACGCCAGGTGCTATGTGTGGTCTGTTCTGTTGTATGGAATGGAGGCCTGGACTATGAAGACTGGACTGATCAATAAAATTGAGGCCTTTGAAATGTGGACCTATAGGCGGCTCTTAAAAATATCCTGGACCCACCGAGTCACGAATGATGAGGTCTTGGCTAGAATGCAAAAGGACCGAGAATTGTTAACTACAATCAAAAAAGGGAAAACTGCATACCTTGGGCATATCGGAACGAAAAATACAACGTCTTACAGTTAATCCTGAAGGGTAAAATAGAGGGAAAACGAAGCATAGGCAGAAAGCAGACATCTTGGGCGAGGAACATTAGAAACTGGACTGGCTCAAATCAATAGAGGAACGTGTCCATACCGCCAGGGACAGGAAAAGATTCCAACATGTGGTCGCCAACATCCAGTGAATGGATAGGCATTCGAAGAAGAAGAAGAGCTTGTAATATTTTCTGAAGCCGATCCTGTTTCGCTTGCCTTTTACGATCATCGTCTTCCCGATCCGCTTGCCTTTTATCTTCTTGATCTTAAAAAAAATTCTGAAGCTGGTCCTGTTCTGCTTGCTTTTTACGTTCATCCTCTTCTCAATCCTCTTTCCTTTTATCTTCTTGATCTTGAAACATATTTTGAAGCCGGTCCTGTTCTACGCACCTTTTACGTGCATCCCTTTCCCGATCCACTTTCCTTTTATGATCATGCTCTTCGCGTACCGCTTGCCAGCATTTAGATTTTCCATGAAATCGGCCAACATTTTATTTATTTGCTCCATTTCTGCCGTTTATTGCTTTTTGTTGATCATAGAATGTTCTGGACACTGTCCTACTTCTGACACCAAATGTTACGTTATTCCCTTGGGTTCTGACAAAAGCACGACGTTTACTATTTTGAAATAATACTCTATTTATTCCTTAACACTGTATACAATTAAACACACTATACTACTCCTATAACTTTACAACTAATCTTTACAATTCAACACTCAATGATTAACTAACTGCAACACAAGTTTTGCGCGCTATTTACATCCAGTCGATTATATATAGGGAGTATTCCGGAAGCGACCGCGCCACTTCTCTATTACTCTCGCTTTGGCCGCACTATACATCGGGAAAATAACAGAACTCTCCGGAATGTTCTCGGTAGGCCATGATTAATGCGGAAATAACGTAGACGCGGCAAGTAAGTTGTATAGGGTAGCCCAAAAAAAAAAATACAGATGGTCGCGAGCTGTGACAATATTATTCTTATATTTTTGTAATTATTCAATTATTGCTTTTAAAAATGTTGATATGAGATTACTTCCTCATATTATGTGTTGCTGGACATAAATAGTGTATCAAGGACGTGTTTAACCAAAATGTATACATCGACATTTTAATTACGACACAATTATCACGATAACTACATATCAAGTGACAAATGTTTGTCTTATATATAGTGTGTGACGTTATGGCTTCACGTATATGAAATATGAAATTGCCGATATATTCGCAAAAACCCTGCATATCGAAAACAAAATGAACAAACCAAAAAGCATGTGACACCCCATACCCCGCGGTTTCAACAAACGAACACCAAGAAACTCTTGATTCTTGTGTCAAAATTTTTCTAGATGCACCATCTATGTTTAGCAATTTAGTTTTCCGTAGATTTTAAAAGTGCGCAAAGTAGAAATGTTTCCAGTTCAAAACAAAAAGATATATTTTCGCAAAAATATAAGACGAGGTTTAGAAAATCTTGCGTTTTATCTCTCAAAAATATTATTTATAATTAGCATAAATATTTTAAAATAATACACAAGCAACTTAATGAATATTAATTTCTTTTTAAGATCAATATAATCCAAAATGAACATTGCATGAATTTTCTTTTCAGCTAAATATGCCGACATAGATCGTAACATTAAACAATTGGAACAAAAATTAAAAGAAGGCACTAACAGGGAATTAGGGCATAATAAAGTAGCGTCAATTACTGAAAAGCTAGTTAGCAAAATTCCTCAAGAGAAAGAAAATCCGATAGAAAAGCAGGTAAGTCAATTTTGTTAAGCTAATTTAAGGTCTTCATTATCGTGTTATAATTTTCAGGTTCAACTTAAACCTGTGAATTTGCCAGTTCAAAGTGGCTCTGAGTTTTGTCATTTTTGCCGCCAACGAGTTTATCTTATGGAAAGATTATCTGCGGAGGGAAGATTCTTCCATCATGGATGTTTCAAGTATGTATTTTATTCTGAATAGTATTTCAAACTTAGTCAAAGTCTAAGTATACTTTATTGTTTTAACAAGTGGTAGTGGTGAACAAAGGGAAAAAGAAAAGATTATAAAATTAAGGAAATAACAAAATTAAGATTGTCCCTAAAACCTACCACATTTATAATTTTAAAAAATAATACGATCAGTCACATACAACAAAGTCACACAGTTAAAATTATTGATTAAAGGCACTAAACAAAATTTACACATAAACTCCACATAAACATTAAATATAAAATTCAGACAGGTTATAGTAAGCCCTGTCTGTCAAAAACTGTTGAAATGATGTCGAAAATTCTTTAATGAAGTTGTCGCCTTAATGTTGCGTAGCAGGTGATTGAGTACCCATATACCCTCATAGAAAATGATTTCTGCGTAAGTGTAGATGTGGGAATGGGCAGATGCAGATTACTCTGCTGACGCGTCACATACCTAGAGTTCTCCGCCATGAATCGATGTCGATTTTTATATACAGTGCTAGCAACTTTCCGTATACAAACACATGTGACTGTAAGAATTGTAGTATAACCTACCCGGGCCAGTTCAACATAGTTGAATGAGATAAGTTGTGCTTTGTCTTTATTTTGCCAATGATCGTCAAAATAGATTAAAAAGATTACCACTCCCTACGTTGGGTTATTTTATATCTTGCACAATTCTACTTACTCATAATGCGTCCGACGGTAACAAAATTAGGAACATTTGCGGGAAAGATGCGTCATGTAAATTAAAACACAGATTTCTAATACGCCTAATTTATTAAAGAAAACGTGCTAAATTATTAGAAAAAAACGTGCCGGACTCAGCCTGGAATTCACGAGGAGAAAGAGTACGGCAGAGAAACCCTCGATCTAAATTCCTAAACCGAATTATGCTGTTTAACCTTTATTAATATAATAATTAATTAAATTACTGTCTCCCGTACCACAATTCGTAGATCCACACTTATAACAATACATTTAAAACTGTAGATGTTGTTGGTTAGTTAGCCAGACGCCGCTGGAAGGTATTGAGGTCCTGGATTACGGAGGCTACCCAGCTATTTAGTTGCAAATTGGACCAATAGCTCTAGAATGATCATTACATTTATAACTAGGATCTTCTCCCGTCGTGGTAGGAAATGGTTAGCTGATTCATCAAGGCCCTTGCGTACACTCTCAGTGATACTAAAATTAAAATCCAAGCACGAAAAGACAGCAAATAATACATTCTCTGTTTTCATTTAAAGCAGTGTAGTTCACAGCATAAAACGATTCCATTAAATATGTACACAGGTTATGCCATCAAATATGAATTATCCATGAGAATAAACGAAATACGTGCAAATTATGTTAATAACAATATTAAATTTCATTTTACTGACCTGTAATGACATGTTACAACACAGAAGCAAAATAATTCACCAAAATAAACCGTACACTGTGCCGACTTTTGACTATCTATCCCCGTTCTCGAGCGATACCCTTTCCGCTTTCGGATCCCCTCCAAAAATCCTCGCAAAACCCGACTTCAATTTATGACTTGTTTTTCTCTTTTTCTTTATTTACGTCCATATATAGGGTGTCTCAAAATTGAATGTATCAAGTCTAATGAAATAATATTTTAAATAGGCGGGTTACCTCAGAATGTTCTCTTGAGCAAATAAAGGGCGGCATGAATCCCGAGGTTTTGTCCTGCAGATGTATCTCAAAGCCCGTTCTTGTAATACAAACAGTGACTGGATAAGATAATTGCTAGCATTACCCCAGAAACAGATACCACAGCGAAGACGGGACTCATGTAGAGCAAATTACACAGACCTACCAACCGCCGTGCCAAGTTCCTCAGTTGTAACCCTAACAGCAAAGCAGCCAGCTGATACACACACCGCATGAAATTAAAGTTTTATTTAGACAAATAATGCATAAGGTTCTTAATATATATAACACTATACATCAGTCAGTTAGTAACCATGCCAATAATTTGAAATTTAACGATATACAGTGGGGTACAAAGTTTTTTTAAAAATAGATTGAAAAAGGGGAAGCACTAAAAAAAAGTATTATTCTTCATCTTACCTATAGCAATTGGGCGTTTTTTTTAATAACGTGTGTGGTGCATTTCGCACTGCACGACACCTCCTACCCATACTTAAAATCAAATTGTCTAATTCATTTTGAGGCAGTGCAACACTTAAGCCTGTAAAGAGCTGTGCTCGGTTTTCAAAGTTCTGATGCAGACGCAAAATTCTTCTTTGGAGCATATCACATGCATGCTCAATGGGATTTAGATCCGGCGATTGAGCAGTCCATGGCAATACAGTGATTTCTTGTTCTTGTAAAAATTCCATTACTATCCTGGCGACATGCGGACGTGCATTATCATGTATTAAAATGAATCTGGGTCCAACAACTGTAGCTTGCGGTAGTTGTGTTACCGTAGAATTTCCTCCATATACCTTTGAGCTGTTAAAAAATGTTCCAATAAAATGAGATTGGTTCTTCCGCCAAGCGTTAGCCCAGCCCAAACCATTACAGTACCGCCCCTGTAGCTGTGCACTTCCTGTACGTTTTCAAGAATAGCTTGTAACCCAGTTTCTCTCCACACCCTGACCCTACGCGAATCTGGATGCAAGCCGAATCGAGACTCGTCTGTGAACAAACTGGAGCCCATTGATTTTCAGTCCAATTTTCATGTTCGGTAATCCAATTTAAACGAGTTGATAAAGGCTGACATCTCAGCGGGCGCCTACTTCTTAAACCACTCTCGTGCAGTCTATTTCTGATGGTGCTTTCCGATATTTGAACTTTATGATTCATTATGGCAGGATCCGTTATTCGAGGGTTACGCCGAGCCATTTGTGAAACAAAACTGTCTTGAGTCGGAGTTGTGATCCTTGATGGACCTGGGTGCCTTTCGGAAACATCACCGTGCTCACGATAACGGACCCACAATCGCGAGATAACGCTCTGCGTTGTTTGGAAGGCTTCAGCAACATAAATCTGACGAGCTCCGTTTTCCAGCATTCCTACAGCTCGTAACATTTGCCCGCCGGTAAGATGATTTCGGTTCATGATAGAAAGCAGTGTACACTTTAGTGTATGACACCAAACTGCCAAAAACCTTCCATTACTTACAGATAATAAAGTCTTCTTATCCTTAAAATAGATTATGCATATTATCGTGTTTTTATTAGCAAAATAAGGTCATTTTAGCATAGAAAAAAAATGACTCCAATAAGGCAGTTCTTATCATTGAAAATACCTGTTATAAATAATAAAACATTTCGTGAATATTTAAGTAATTTTAAAATGTATTTAGGAAATATCCTTAGACCATTGCAGTGTATGCATTTTGTTGGCAAGATCAGTTATGTTGTTCACAAAATAATGTTAGTTCACTATCGAGGATTATACCAAAGAACTGCTAGGGTGTTCAGTAATTTGTTCACCACCAATTTAGTCTTGTCAGGGTTTAGTGACATGCGGTTGGAGTCAAACCATTCCCTTATCATCTGGAGGTCCTTCATAAGGGTCGAGTGCAAGGACTCACTGTTAGGGGCCATGCCAAAGAATTGTGGTATCATCGGCAAACAAAGTAATATTCCCCTTAATGTCCAGATTTGTTAGATCATTAACAAACCGGAGAAAAAGAATGGGACTCAGAACAGATCCCTGTGGAACACCACAGGTTTGGCTACCATGTTCTGAGCACTCAGAATCCACAAAGACACGCTGACTACGACCCTTTAGGTATGAAGAAAACCAGGCATGTGCAATGCCTCTAAATCCATAGCAGTGAAGCTTTCACAGCAAGATATCATGCCTTTGACAAGTCACAAAAAAACCTCCGCGGAAACTCCACTGCCATTAGTTTGGGCGTATAACTCATATAGGAAGTTGTATATAGCATCATCTGTGTTATAGCCCTTACGAAAGCCATACTGAAAATTACTAAGTATGTTATTGGACCTCGGATGAGACATAACACGAAATTTAACCAGCTTTTCAATCAGTTTTAATAGAGTGGAGAGAAGAGAAATGGGTCGAAAGTTAGAAGGATCGTCAAGATCGCCATCTTTGTGAATGGGGATTATTTTAGCTGATTTTAGGCAATCTGAAAATGTGCCCACTGCCCATGCAATATTTATTGCGTCAGCAAGTGACATTAAAGCAATATCAGGCTAGCTAAGTAGAATTTTTGCAGAAATTCCGTCCTCTCCAGAAGAGTGTTTGTTCTTCATGGAGGCTAGAACTGTTTAATTCATGTAAGCTTGTAGAGAAAAAAAAAGGAATTTTGAAAAATTTTGCCTGAGAGGTAACTAAGAGGGTCTGTAAATGGACAGAGACCTTGGTGGAGATTTTGGGCGATTGTGCAGGAGACATATCAATCAATCAATCAAAATCTTTATTTGGCCACAAAATTACAAGTTGACATTGTAATAACCCATACGAAGGGTGTAGGAAATGTCAAAGAAACTATGCTATAACTACTGACTACATTAATAAGTACTGACTACATTAATAAAGGATGAAAAGAAAGATATAAGGAGTGGGTTAAAAATTAAAATAAAATCAGGTAATCACAAGATTAATTACAGGATTAATCACAAGATTAATGGAAAACGGTTAAAATATGTACCTAACAAAACTAAGTCTAACAACAAAGCATACATACACACATGGATGAATCCTATATTAAATTTGACCCGCTCATGCCCAGAAAAGTCCTATCTTCCAAATATTCATCAGTAGAGTAATAACATTTTTCCAAAAGCATAGTTTTCAGTATTTTTTTAAATTGTTTGTTTCCAGAGACCGTACCTCTAAAGGTAGTTTATTAAATTTTTTGATAAGATTAAATTGAATTTTTTTTTAATGAAACTAATATTGCACTTAACATTTTTTAAATTAAGTTTGTTTCTTGTATTATGAGAATGTTCTTGAGAATGATTTTCCTTAACAAAAAGTAGAGCCTCCAGAATATAAGCGGATGGCAGTGTTACAATTTTACTATCTTTAAATTTTTGCTTACAAGTTTCTGTAAATTTAAGGTTATATATATTTCTGATGCAACGCTTTTGAAGGATAAATACTCTACCTGCCTCCGAGCTATCGCCCCAGAAGATAACTCCATATTTTAGCCGAGAGTGCACATAGGCATGACAAGCAATTTTTTAGGTTTCTTCACTGACATGAGTGGAGATTATTTTTAGTGCATAGCAGTAGGAAGCTATTTTATTTGCTAGAGAATTGATATGATGCGCCCAATCCAGCCTATTGTCATAGCCTAAAGAAAAATATAGCTGCGACACTTAAGCCCGCCACCTTTGACAAGCGAGGACCAACTTTATCACTATGTAGTGGGGAGGAAATAAATAAATCTAATTTGACGTCAACCCCCCGGCAATCATTAGTGAAGTCAACCGTACTCAAATTTTTTGGGACGTTATATACTAAAATTGTTACTCTCCCCTATTATTTTATTTAAACTTTCATTACAAAATATATGATTTATAAAATACTGCTTATTTCGAGTAGAGAATAGCCAATTTTTTGATCCAAAAAGCTGCATAAAGAGAGTCGGATATTTATTTAAACATTACACCTGAAAGAAATAGTTAAAAATGTCGTTTGAAGTGAAATTAAGAATGGCGAATGTAGATTACTTGTAGTAAGTACAGCATTCTTGAAAGAAAAGTCAATTACCTAAAGAAAAATATAATTGAGTTACATATTATTTTGATAAATTACGATCAATAAATCAACTCATTTATGTAGAAAATTATTTATTTTTTAACGTTATAACACACATATAATAAATTGAAATTGAAATAAACTCACATATAATATATAATAGAGTATAAGCTCCAAGATAATCTTCAAATATCAACAAGATCTATACACAACAAAAGTTTTTTTATATGAGATTTTATTTTGCACAAGTAGTTACGGTTTTAGACGAACTTGTGAAGATCTGCAATAATAATTATGAAATTTTTGATTTATCTAGTTGTTTTCTTCTAAGCTTAAAAAAGATCTTATATAAGTACATAATTTTGTTTTATATAGATTCTTAGCAACCTGCACAATTTTATAAACTTATTATGTACGATTTTGCATATTTTTCGTAACAGCTTTTTCATTTTATTCGCTAGATAAAAATATTGTCAAGATGGTGAAATTAAAGTAAATTTTTGATCTGGCTATAATAGTTCACGAACTAGTTTAAGCATGAAGTGCACGATTACGCTAAATCGGAGCAACATGTACCGTGCGTTCAATTTATCTTGATAACATTTTGATTCGCTGCAACTTTTTTGTTTTTAAAGATATCAAGTTAAACAAAAAAGCAAAATGTAGGGTTGGTAGCCAAGTTTTTTTCTAAGTGACATATAAAACAAAACACTAACCATTTTCTGACATATCAGCCTACTCTATATTTTTTAAATGGAACACCCTGTATATTACTACATTTTTGGAATCTCTAGAGAAATCTACACACATCTCGTGTATAATATCTTATACCTATCTTTAGGTGTTTACGAAATATTGACAGTTGAAAGTCGGGCATTTTGACATTTTGATAGGCTTTAAAGTATAAACCGCACGAGAGCAAAGAAAACGATTTGCATATTCCTGTCTTAGGTGTTCATAAGCTATCAAATGACAGTAACTTTGAATTTAACCCGCGAATAAAATTAACCGGAACTTTTAAACCTCCGGTTAAATTGAAAGCCACTGTCATTCGATAGCTCATGAAAACCCAAGATAGAGATGTGCGGTTTAGATTTTAAAGCCTGTCAAAATGCCCGACTTTCAACTGTCAATATTTCGTAAACAGCTAAAGATAGGTATAGGATATTATACACGACATGTGTTTTGATTTCACTAGAGAGTCCAAAAATGTAGTAATATACAGGGTGTTTTATTTAAAAAATATATAGAGTAGGCTTTAATGTCAGAAAATTATTGGTGTTCTGTTTTATATGCAATCTAGAAAAAAACTTGGCTACCAACCCTACATTTTGCTTTTTTGTTTACCTTGGTATCTTTAAAACCAAAAAAGGTACAGCGAATCAAAATGATATCAAGGTGCTGATCAAATCTTAAATAATGGATATATCTGGATAACGATCGACTTTTACGAAAAACAACCAGCAAAAACAATGTTTTTGAGACTTACACCTTTATTGTAGAATCCGAACTGTTTATTGTCAAACGAAATGTTTTGCACTTTCTTATCTTCCACATAACCACAACCTGGAAAATACTCCCCACCAAACCGAAAATTTCGTATATCTAGATAATTACTAAATAACTAAGATAAGAAGATGCAAATCGTTTCGCGCTAAGTTAAACAGATCAAATTCTTTAAATGGAAGGAATGCTATTCGACATGCTACATGAAATTTATCTAGAATTTTTAGAAGAATTCGAAAATCGGAAAATATGTCCCGCTCTTTTGAGACCTTTTATATTGAAATATAATTCAATAATATTGTCAAACTAAAATCAACATGGCTAACTGATGAAATGGTTCTAAGACTAATAAAAAATTAGAAACATGTTATTTCTATAAAATGTGTACATATGAAGAGTACAGGGGAAAAGTTATCTAAGCACCATTTCCATAGGAAACTTTTTTATTATTGACTTCACAGAAAATTTTATTCTTGATAAAAGTTGGTGTTTGGAAAAAAACTAATTTTGACAATGTTAAATTAAGGATAAGTTATACAGGGTACTCAATAAATACTAAAATGTTGGTTAAAAAATCAAAAACTTTGGAATATCGGAAAACCTTCTACAGAAAAAATAAAGCTCGTATTAAGATAAAAATAAAAGTGAAATACTATTTTTCCAAAAGTGCACCGCACCGTTGCGGAGAAAATCCATGTCAATTATTGAGAAAACCCGCTTTTTCTTAATTTGGTCCTTATTTTTTTCAGCAACGATGCACATTTGGAAAAAATTGTATTTGACTTTTATTTTTATCTTAATAGGCTTAATAGCTTTATTTTTTCTGTAGAAGCTTTTCCGATATTCCAAAGTTTTTGTTTTTTAACCAACATTTTTGTATTTTTTAAGTACCCTGTATACTTATCCTTAATTTAACATTGTCAACATTAGTTTTTTTCCAAGCACCAACTTTTATCAAGAATAAAATTTTCTGTGAAATCAATAATAAAAAAGTTTCCTATGGAAATGGCGCTTAGATCGTTTTTCCCCTGTACCCTTCATATATATTTTATGAATGTTTCCATATTATTAATTTTCGATTATTTTTGGGCTCTTTAAATTTTGTAACTTATTCCGATACGTTTTAGTTCGTTTTGGTGCCTTTAGTTAGTTTGGGTTAGTTCAATCAGCTTTCGTTTAGTTTTGATTTATTTTAGTCACTTGAACCCGGTTCCGATACATTATTACCAATTTTACTGTTTTTGGTTAGTTTTGGTTAGCCGCCAAAATTGGGTCGTTCAATCAACTATCGATTACTTTCGGTTCCGAAACGTTATTACCAATTTTAGTGTTTTAGATAGTCACCAAAATTGAATTAATCTGGGTTAGTTTTAACTTACTCAATATTATTTTTAAACTATTCTGATACGTTTTAGCACGTTTTGGTACTTTTAGTTACTTTTGGTTTGTTTTGGTTAGTTTGTCAATCAAATTTTGGTTACTTTCAATTAGTTTCAATTTATTTTAGTTATTGGATTAATTCAAGTTAGTCGTCAAAATTTGGTTAATTTTGGTTAGTTTCAACTTATTTTAATATTTTTAATCTGTTACGATACGTTTTAGCCCTTTTTGGTGCTATTGGTTAGTTTTGGTTAGTCGTTCAATCGACTTTCGGTTAATTTCAGTTAGTTTTAATTTATCTTAATCATTTGAACCGGTTCCGATACGTTATAACCAATTTTAAAGTTTTTGATTATTTTCGGTTAGTCGCTAAAATTCGGCTAATTTGGGTTAGTTAACTTACTTTAGTATTTTTAATCTGTTCCGATACGTATTAGACCGTTTTGGTGCTTTTACTTACTTTTGGTTAGTCATTCAGTCAACTTTCGGTAACTTTCACTTAGTTCCAATTTATTTTAGTCATTTGAACCGGTTCCGATACGTTATAATTAATTTAAATGTGTTTGATTAATTTTAGTTAGTCCTCAAAATTCGGTTAGTTTCAACTTACTTTCGTTCAATCAACTTTCGGTTAATTTCAGTTAGTTTTAATTTATTTTAGTCATTGGAACCGGTTCCGATACGTTATAACCAATTTTAATGTCTTTGGTTATTTGCCAATATTCGGTTAATTTGGGTCAGTTTTAATTTACTTTAACATTTTTAATCTGTTCCGACACGTTTTAGTCCGTTTTGGTGCTATTAGTTACTTTTGTTTTGTCATTCAATCAACTTTCGGTTACTTTCAGTTAGTTCCAATTTATTTTAGTCATTTGAATCGGTTCCTATACGTTATAAGGAAATTTAACGTTTTTGGTTAGTCGCTTAAATTCGTTTCGTTTTGGTTAGTTTTAACTTACTTTAATCAGTTGGAGCTTATGGTTACTTTTGGCTAGCTTTGGTTAGTCTTTCAATTACCTTTCGGTTAGTTTCAGTTAGTTCCAATTTATTTTAGTCATTTGAACCGATTCCGATACCTTATGATCAAATTTAAGTTTACATAAACAAACTAACTAGCTGCACAACTCTGCCGTCCTTTTCCCATTTTAACACATAAACATTAACTTATTTATATAACATACAAACAAAACAATATATACACATAACGATAGTCTATTTACCCAAACAATGAATCTTTTTCAATTTTAATTCCTTTGAAAATTTATTGCACTCCGGCCCAAGTAAGCGCGTATGATTGGCGTCGAGTTCCAACTGCGTAGTGTCCTCGCTTCAGTGAGCTTCACGGAGAAAATTTCATTCCGTACCCCACTAAATGAGCCGAGTGTTGCGGCTATAGCTTCTTTAGGCTATGCTATTGTCTACCTTGTCTTCCTAGAAAAGTTACACTATCTAGAGTTTTAATTTCTTTGTCGTTAAATTTATAAGTTGTTGAACACTGATTTTTCTCGTAGTTAAATTTTATCAATTGAGTTTTATCAACATTTAGCAATAAGTTATTGTTGGTAAACCAAACTTCGAGCAGTGAGAGGGTG
>MU184373.1:1722-22120 GCA_016904865.1 Pissodes strobi | reverse complement strand
AAATGTTGAGAATTTGAAGGACAATCCGAATATCAAATAAAAAGATATGATATCAATTTGAAATAAGAAAGTTGTACCATGCCCAGACTTTCGGAAACACCCTGTATATGTAAAAGCAGACTCTTTCAAAACTTCGTTTTCAACCATAAAACTTTTATTTGGGACACTTTTTTTATAAAATGTCAAATAAAAAAGTTAGAGGAGGGGGCATTTATAATCAATAACCCTGTATAGATAACGTGGTCTCTATTAAATATGTTTTAAGTTAAAGTTTGCTAATGGAAGTGTTGTACTTAATATGTTGTTATAGCTAGCCCAAATAATCATCAAAATATCTAAATGATATTTTTCAAATTAATGATACATAATTATTGATGTGAAATAAACTGCTGGACACTCGAAGTACATATCGTAATTTTTTGGGGTATTTTTAAGGCTCGATATTATAAAAACGGTAAACTAAATTAAAACGCCGTTTGCGGCTTTTTTTTGCTCAAGAAATGTAGATTTTAGCCTTGACTGCTGGATTGTCAGGTATGACCGAAAAGGTTTGCACAGGGTGTAAACTAAAGCCCTGCATTTTTTGCAACATTTTATTTAAGGATATTTTTTACAAAACAATATTTTATTTCTTCTTATATACACCAGATTAATCTACGATTAGATACAAAAAAACAATTTGTTGCCTTTTTGAAATTCTAATTTTTTTGGGATATACAGGGTATTTTCGAAAATCTTGACATGGCATTACAAAAAAATTCCTAAATCATTAGTGATAGTCCAAATCAAACTCATTGTGCTACATTTTTTATTATTTCTAATGTCCCTGTCAGGAAAAAATACAATTACAACATACAGGAGTCTGAAAAAGTTTACAGTAGTTTTCATTTCTAAAATTTCATGATTTTGAATATTTTGATGCATCGAACATTCAGAGCTAGAGAAAGTATAATAAACCGTATTTTTTTAACTTCGTTACCTAAATTATACTTAAATATACTTAAATATATATATAATATAATATAATATATAATAATATATTATATTCTTAAATATAGACTCTTTTACCGAAACATTTTTTTGTATTACACCCTAACCTCATTTTTAAAGAATTTTGCGGCGTAAAGGTATAAACCTAATTTTTAACAATATTATAGAGTGTGTTTTTAAATCCGTTTGACTTTTTAGAACTGAATGATTATTATAACGAAATTCTAGCATTTTTATGTCTATAAAACGGTTACTGGCACTACTGGTAGGGTTTTATTACAGATTTATATTTCTACAGGGTTTGTACGGTTAATGGTACCTTAAACGTTCCTGGCAAACTCAACAGCAGACCTTTAAAAAAATTTAGTTACTTACATAAGAGGACATGCTCTATCGTTTAAAAATATTTTTAGCTATACAGTGTTGCCGATTCTATTAAAAAGTAACGGCAACTTTTATATTTTATATAAAACGCCCTGTATATTGTTACATTTTTGGGTTCTTCTTAACATTATAATATATTGAATCTAAATTCAACTCTTGTCAAGATACAAACAATTAAAGATAGTACCAGTTGAGTTACCGAATTTGGTACTCGTGGTAACACCCATATGGTACCACCTCGTACTATCGATCGTGACATACCCTGAATATGTGGGTTGTACCTAAACATTTTTACATACCTAATACAGAGTGTATCAAAAAACACCCCTCGTAGAATTGGTAGACGTAAACAACGTTAACAGTAAAAAGGAACTAAAAATCAATCTGATGCCCAACAATGGACGGCAAAAAAAACTTAAAGATGTAAATGGTAGGCATCAGACTATAACGAAAACTTATGAAATAACAAACTTATAAAATAACTAGGTAACAAAAAATTGTGGCCACGTTAATATTTAGAAGACGAATAATTTCACGGCATCTCCGAGGCATGCTGTATACTAAATTATTAATGAAATCTTGGGGTGTGTTATGCCATTCCTCTTGTATTGCTCGGAAAGCTCATTTAAAGTTTCTGGGACAACGTCTCTAGATCTCACTAATAATTTTAAATGAGACCACACATGCTCTATAATGTTCAAATCCGGAGACTTTGCAGGCCAATCCATACGATTTATGTCATTAGCCTGCAAAGCTTCCGTCACAATTTGCGCTCGGTGACAGTGGCGGCTCGTCGGGGTGGGCAGGGTGGGCAGTGCCCAACCTATAATAATTCAGTAAAATGTAAAATAAAAAAGAAAAAATATGTATTATATATTATTATAGAACAAATATAATTTAAAAACTTATATAAATATTATATTATTAATCATTTAAAACTTCACCGAAAAACAGGAGCGCAAATCGCTGACTATTATACCAAATAAATCGTATCTCCCTAGGCCAGACGTATCGTCTATATCCAGTGCCGCCTGCTAAGAATACAATGCGGCGGCGGGGCGAGCCCAAACGACCTGGCCCACCGAAAAACAAACGCAATTGATATTTCTAATGAGAAAGACAAAGAGGGAGGAGTGGCGCGTGTGTCTGAAGTACACCAACCATGTAATATCCAAGGCGCTCTAGGTAGCATCTTAAGAAATAATGACATAAATACTGTTTGTTTTTCCATATTTGACCATAATAAAAGCTGTCTTTCGGCTTATAATTTCTTTGTAATATGTCTAGGTCCTCGGTTTTAATAAGCAAAGCCAAAAATATTGTTTTTAACAATAAATTAAGGAATGAAAATTTGAAAATGTTTCTAAGGCGTTTAAATTCAAATGGAACCTCGGCTCTGCGGGCTAGCCCATCGGGCATATTCGGCTGCTCGGCTTGTTTGTTGCCGTGGGATTGCATTGAGTCCGTTGACGATATTTTTGCAGTGCCTAAGTTTGTGATTGATTATTGATTGTATGCGAATTAAAATTAAGCGGATAATGGCAAGTTTTAGTGCAAGTGTCGATCAACAGCCATGCTTCTTGCTGAACGGTATATTTACAGTTTAGTAAAGGTTGCAAGCACGAATGGAAAAGAAAATTGCAAATATGCTGAGTAACATAGAGCGCTAGATACTTTTGCTTTTTTCCTGCAATTTGCATGCATATCGTAATATAACCAGTGGCAGTTATTCAGATGTAGTAGGTAAACTTCACCCTTCACAAATATAAATATTAAAACCAAAAATGTACTAATATTTTTCAATTTATAATTTATATAGTCTTTACGTTTAAACAAAGAAATACGGCATTTTATAATTTATAAACAGCTGGCACGAGCAGTTTTCTTCCGTTAACAAAAACTGCTGTATTAAAATAATCAAAAATAAAATATAGTAACTTTTTTTACCTTTAATTGACTTGGGAATATCCCAATGGGAAATTTGTCAATAATACTTGGTAACAAACTAAAATACGCAGCGTTAGCTCGTGAATCGCGCGTTTTTAACGATTTCAATGATTTTTTGGTAAATATTGGGCGTGGCAACCCAAAAATTTGCCTGCGGCCCTCCTCTCTGCACCTTTCACGGATTCTATTCCTCACTTCGTCTGTTCACCCATTACTGAACTCTACGAGCCGCCACTGCTCGGTGAGGCCCTGCGTTATCGTCAACTAAAAGAAAATCATGGAAATAATTTCTAGCAATTATGGTACAACAATGGGAAGTAAGTCATCCACTCTATAAACTACAGCATTAACTGTTTGTCTGGTAGTGAAAATGTCAGAATTCCTATTGTATATTACCCCCGCCCAAACTGTGATGCCTCCTCCGCCAAAGGCTTCTTGAGGTACCATGTTTTCTTCGGCATACCTTTCATTCGGCTCTCTTCAAACAAGAATTCTACCATCCGAATGAATAAGATTAAATCTTGTTTCGTCGCAAAAAAAACAGTTTCTCCACTGATTTATTGTCCAATCGCGATGTTGCTGGGCCCATGCTAACCTAGCTGCACGATGACGTGGCAGCAAACGGGGACACTTCACTCTACGTCGTGCTCTAAAAAAATGTGTTTGATTTTATACAGTGGCCCGTATAATTATTGAAACCCTACTTTTATTAATAAATCCCTTTCATATTGCGAATGATTTGAGAATTTTTTGAATGAGATATTTTTTAAATGTAAAAATTGGACCTTGAAATTTAATGCCTGTTATGATAAAAAGTTCTACCTTAAATTGTTTCTGTTTAATGTTCTTCTTACAGTTCGATCAGAAACATGTATTCCAGTTGCACGACCAATATCGTCATTCAATTTTCTGGAGCACTTCGTACGCAGTTGGTGCGTGTGACGTATTAAATTTATTTCTGCTCTCCCTCTAATTTGTCTTACCCCTCCTCCACCATACCGATATGTGTCAATTCCCGTAGTTTCATATCTTGTCTTTAGCCGCGAAATTAGACTCTGGTTTACATTATATAAATTGGCGACATCTTGCTGATCCATGCCTTGGTTCAAGAGCCTTAGAGCATTTTATGAATTAAATAAATGAAATATACAAAATATAAATCTATCAAGGGTAAATATCACGAAGTAAAATGTAAAAAAACATGTGTATAAAACGGAACATTAAAATGTCAAAGAAGGAAAAAAATATCCAAATAAACAACTGTTCGTTTCCATAGAGTCCATGGCCTTCTTTTCATTGTAGCGCAGTACTAGTTGTCCGCCAACTGTATACTACTTTTCATAACCGTAAGAAATTTTTTAACAAATGGTGTTCGTTTTGGGACTCGTTTTCTTTTTTTTATGGTTAATCTCAGGAGTGGGTTGTTTCACTTATTAATAGTAATTTTTTTGTGGGCGCCAGAGTTCCTAGAGACAATGTGAAGTGAACATTTACTTAAATATAAATAAATATGAATATAAATATATCAGAAATTTGCCCTCACAATGCGCAATGTCTCGCAGACCTCTATTCTGCGACAAATTAACGAAGCAAATCCTAAAACAATCAGTATATTAATTATATAATTAAATGAGAGTACAAATATGATTTATGAAATTATTTGAAATGGAGTTTATCTGATGAATTAATTGACTCAATGAAAATTAAAATTAATGTGAAAAAACTAAAACGAAATTTGAAATGTTACAATACAAGATTGGTCTTTACAATATGTTTATCTTTTGATTGGCTAATACTTAGCTTCGTCCAATTTTTCTGTAACAGTGCGATCGTATTGGGACCTCTACTGGAACCGTTTCTGCCTATTCCCAAGTTAGTATCTATCGGGTTTATCGAGGACTTATTTGGTTCACGAAGTAATTGATTCCCTCAGAGTGATTCAGTACAGCAAGTGGACAAACACCTGCTGCTTGACAAGCAAGATGTTTTCTTCACCAATCCAGAGGTGTTACATGCAATAGGAAATAAACTAGTCTTAGACCAATGTATATCGCTAATTAAATAATATTCAAGGAAATATCATGTGGACATCAGTGACAATGTTACACATATGATGAAGCAATCTACAAATTAAAAAATTACTGCTAAAGGCAGATATAATCAGAAACTTAAATTGCTATCTTGAGTTGAGCAGACAATGAGCAAAAATTATAAAAAATTACTGTTACTCAAGATTTTCTTTTCTTTACTTTAAAATATAAAATTCAAAAGAAAATGACGATTAAAATATAAAATTCTAAAGAAAATAATGCAATGACGTTCAAATTCAGTGACTCTCGGTAAGATTTAAATAAAAGGTAGTTTTAAATTTGATAATAAATAGGGGTACAACCTCTAACAATGAGTCTTATGACTCAAAATAAGTAAGTACTATTACTTTTACTTAGGCCCTTGGCACATAAACGGATACTGAACACAATTGCGTCTCAATTTCATTAAAGATAAAGATAATATAATCACTACCTCGCATACAAGATAGAAATTTAGTTAAAAGATAAACCAGATAAATTTACATATGTGAGATTAACCTCTCATAAATGCAAAATAATGAGACTAGACAGTGTGAATGCTAATAGTTATATTGTGCTTGATGTAACAAATAAATTGAGAATTTAATTAAATGAACCTGAAAAGAAAAAAAAGTGAAAACCAGAAATACTATGAGGGAGAATTCGGAGAAATTCTACTGAAGATTCAATTTACTATCTTTGCAAGAATATATAGCATTTACCCTGAGAATTAACCCAAATAATAGTGTTCAATTTGAATGAAAATAGGTAAAAAAATGTGCGTGACCACTGAACGATAAAATAATTACGATCTCCCTAAATTTGGACTAAGTCTCTTTCAAATTACATGAATTTGATTAATGAGAACCGCAAATATTCACCAACAAATCGGTAAGACTACCCAAAAGGTCACGACAATAATTAAAAAATATTGAAGATGTAAGCTAATTAAAACTGGAATATGAAAATGCTAAATTCTTGCTTTAGTTAAATAATACTAAGCGAATCATAAACAAATATTTATTATGTATCTAAAATTAATAGAATTATTAAAAAATATTGTAAGATGAATTAAATATTTCAAGATTAATAAATCAGCACTCACCCGATCAATGCCCCAACACAAGATGATCATTTCGTATTCAAAATTCAAGGCGTTGGACAAAATTATGTTTGCCGATGTTTTATTGGCTAATTTATAACATGTGATCAACACTAGAAACCACGTAGCGCAAAGTCATAAAAATACTCCATATTAAATATAGTAATCTGTAATAAAATAAATTCACGAATTGTAGGTACTAAATAGAGTACTAGTACTCTTAAAATCGCTATCCGCACGAAATAAACCCATTCGTGAATAGATGTCACTGGCGACTTAAATATTAAATATCGAGAATAATTTGCAATTGAATGTATAAATTTAGTGTAGCGGAATGAGCATTTATTCCATTACATCATGATAACAACTTTTAGCAAAATATGTTGTCATAATTTTCGTCATTAGTTGGGAGTGTGCGATACACCATTTGAAAGCTCTTACCTCAATTGTTTGAATCTTGACAAGAGTTGAATTTAGGTACAATGTATTATAATGTTAAGTTGAACCCAAAAATGTAACAATATACAGGGTATTTTAAATATAATATAAAAGTTGCCGTTACTTTTTAATAGAATCAGCAACACTGTATAGCTAAAAATATTTTAAGACGATAGAGCATGTCCTCTTTTGTAAGTAACCACATTTTTTCCAAAGGTCTGCTGCTGAATTTGCCAGGAACGTTGAAGGTACCATTAACCGTACAAACCCTGTAGAAATATAAATATGTTATAAAATCCTACCAGTAGTACCAGTAACCGTTTCATAGACATAAAATTCATAGAAATAGAATTTCGTTATAATAATCATTCAGTTCTAAAAAGTCAAATAGATTAAAAAAACACTCTACAATATTGTTAAAAATTAGTTTTATACCTTTACGCCGCAAAATTCTTTAAAAATGAGGTTAGGGTGTAATACAAAAGAAAAACGTTTCGGTAAAAAGTCTAATTTAGGTAAATCAAGTAACGAACTTAAAAAAAAGTTACGTTTTATTATACTTTCTCTAGCTCTGAATGTTCGATGCATCAAAATATTCAAAATTATGAAATTTTAGAAATGAAACCTACTGTAAACTTTTTCAGACTCCTGTATGTTGTAATTGGATTTTTTCCTGACAGGGACATTAGAAATAATAAAAAATGTAGCACAATGAGTTTGATTTGGACTATCACTAATGATTTAGGAAATTTTTTGTAATGCCATATCAATATTTTCGAAAATACCCAAGAAAATGAGAATTTCAAAAAACGCAACTAATTGTTTTTTTGTGTCTAATCGTAGATTATTCAGGTGTCTATAAGAATAAATAAAATATTGTTTTGTAAAAAATATCCTTAATAAAATTTTGTAAAAGATGCAGGGTTTTAGTTTACACCCTGTACAAACTTTTTCCGGTCATACCTGACGATCCAGCAGCCAAGGGTATTAATCTACATACCTTGAGCAAAAAAACGCCGCAAACCGCGTTTTAATTTAGCTTACCCTTTTTAAAATATCGAACCTTAAAAAGACCCCAAAAAATTACGTTATGCACTTCGAGTGTCCAGCAGATTATTTGTAACGGCACCCTAAACGAATAAATACCTTGGTATATCTGTAGTTCACTGCATAGATAACGGGTGTTCTCTATTAAATAAGTTTTAGATTTAAGGAAAAAGCAAATTTTGCTAATGGAAGTGTTGTACTTAACATGTTGTTATACCCACCCCAAATGACCATCAAAAATATCTAAATGATATTTTTCAAATTAATGACACATAATTATTAGATGTGAAATATTTGTAATGATAAGAGTGTGTGCGGCATACGTAATGGCAATTGTTTAAAATGTACATTTGTCTTTCAGATTCAGACTCTGACACAGCTACTGAAGGTGAGGAAGAAATTCGAGCGAGAGAACTTAGAAGACAAGAAGTGCAAGTCGAGCCTCCAGTTGTCCAAACAGATACCGGAACAGACACTGAGGTGAAGAAAACTCTTGATATTTTACCTCCCGAAATAGTTCCTGACATTTTAAATGATTATAGTCGACTTAACCTTAGTAACAGCGTAACTTTAAACAAGTCGCCTAGCAATTATTCTATTAATTCTGAAATATATAACAGTGCCGAGAGCGAGTTAGATTTTAATATGAACAAATCTAATGCCGATGATCCTAACGTAATTGTTGGAAAATTAACTATTGCCCCTAAAGCTGATTCTAAACCTCCTTTAGAAGGTAAATTTAGCCCATTAGCTAAAAGTGCTACGGCCGGAAATCTTCTCCCTCCAAAATCTAAGAGAAATTTTGTATTGCCGAGTAGAAATCAGCGGCGATACATTGGTCAAGAATTTATTCCAAAGTACAAATTAGAGGAGCCCTTATTAGTAATCAGACGTACTCCAACTAAAGTGAACCTCCCTAAAGAAATTAAGCCTAAGGTTGCCGTAAATCCGAAGGTTCTAGATACCAAAAAATATTTCGGAACTCCCAAGAATTCTTCAAATTCCAAATTGCAAAGATCAGACACTAATTATGTTAAACCCAAAGCTTCTCTAGTTAAACAGACTAGTATGCCAGAAACCACAAACGAAATAAATGATACCAATGTGAAAAGTTTTAATTTCGATCTTAAGGATTCTGATTTAAATGATATTGATAATTACATTGAAGATTTGTTGACAAAAGAAGACGAACTAGAAAAACCTATAGATCCAGATAGGTATGTGCGAAAGCTTCAATCTGATATAAAACAAGAGGAAGATACATCTAGTAGTATTGAAGATTTATTCACTGCATTGGAAAAGGAGAACGATGTATCCGAAAGAGAATCACAGAAAGACTCCGATGACAAAATTGTAGATTTGCTTAAATGGATGGAGGAGTTAGATCATCAAACTCCCGAGAGAAAAGTATATAGATCTGTAAGTGACGTTAAGTACAAAAATCTAGAGGCCCTACTTAAAGGGTCGGAAATATCTGAGTCAGTTGTCAGTAAATTACCAAAAAATAACTTAGCATTTTTTGAAGCGATTTTAAAGGGAAAATATACACCTGAAGACAATAGTAGTGATGAAAACGTTAATGAACTATCGTCTAGAGGCCTTTGTCGATCAAAGACAGAAGTACATTTTAACCGCACCAAGAATCCTCGAACTTCTGTCGACTTGGATGCTGTTAGCAAAGTAGATATCAAGTCGGTTGTCAAGAAATTTGAATCTATCGATCAAGAAGAGGATTCTAGACCTACGCGTGAGGAACCTGTTAAAAGAAGGCTGTCTCTAAGAAATTTTAAAAATAATATGAGAAGTGAAGAATGCAAGAATGTACCTATTGTTCATCCTAAACCTATAGTCAATACGATTAAAAGGTTTGAAAGTGAACCAAAAGAGTTTAAAAAGTTAAAGCATAGAGTTCATGAACCTAAAAGAGTTTTGGCCAACTCTGCTATGAAATCATTTGAAGAAACTATGAAGGATTTAGAAAAGTCTGTTGATGAAACTATAGAAAGCATTGGAAGCAATAGTATGAGACCTCAATCTAAATCAACGGAAGTTTCGAAGAGTAAGAGTGATTGGTGTGTTAATGTTACAGTGTCATCTAAATTCAGTCCCGAATTTATTAAATTGCAACAGGAAGCCGCTAGTAAAAATGAAATCCCGCCTTCCAATATTGTTTCATCAATCGACAGTGAATTGAAACAAGTAAGCAACTCGCAAAATACGGATAATTCCGCAGATAAAATAGAAGTGTCAGTTGAAACAGATTTTGCGAAAGAACTGAAAGATTTTCAAGAGGCTATGTCGTCCTTAACGGAGGATACTAGATCATGTGACGAAAGTTGCAAATCACACGATTTTTCTAGAGCTGTCAAATCTGAGACTTCAGTTGCAGATGAATTTCAAGATAAAACTGAGGTTGATGAAAGCTCCATTAGTTCTGAATACAAAAAAGAAGCAACTCTACCCCATGATTTTTCTCAGGCGATTGAAAGCAATTCGATGGAAGGTATTTTAGATGATGGTGCAACTAAGAATGCTACAAATAGAGGTGATGAAAATTTCTTAGCGGTGAAGAATAAAGCTGTTAATCCCGCAGGACTAAAACCTGCGCAGACCTTTACACCGACGGTGCATTTGGAAAATCTATATACGAAAGTAAATAAGCCAATGAAAGATGTACCTCCTGTACCACAGCGCAGAAAGCATCCTCAATGTGGGCGATCTGCGCCACATCCTCCTCCAAGAGCTGTTAGGCAGAAATCCCAAGAGCAGAACATGAGCAGTAAAAATTTAGAACCAATAGCCCCTCACAGGAAAAGATGCAATACTGCTTCCCCATTACCTCGAAGAAAGAATGAGCTAGATGGGCTGACACCTTTGGATACTAATGGTAGAAGCACGTCTACAAGCAATTTAGAAGTAAAAAAGGCGATAGTAACGTCATTTGATATACCTGGAGTTCAGAAGGTTTCAATTAACGCGCCGAAATCTCTTAGTAGTGATAATATCCAAAGATTTCCTCCAAAATATGGCAGGAAGGATAAAGATAAAGACTGTTGCATTCAATAAGACTATTTTAACACTTTCTAATAATTTTTATATGCTTTAAGATAGAAATGTTCTACTAAAATACCATGGATTGAAACTTTTTGCGCTTATTGTTTATAAATTTTTTGTAACCTTTTAAACGTTTTCCTATAGATATAAATTTTTTTATTGTGAGAAATTGTTGCCAGTCAGTTGTTCGACATGTTAATATTATTTTATCTTTGAATGCACTTTCGAATATAATATTAATAAGTCCTTGCTGCAGTTTTTGAGATGTTTGGCTTCCCTGGTCAATAGTCACGTTAAAGCAATGGTTCAAAGGTAACTATACGAGTTGGGTGGCCTTTTTCTGTTTTTATGTATTAATCAAATGCATTTAATCCATTGCTCACGTGAGTGTTGTTTAACAGTATTATTTTATTTTTGTTCTTTATTTCTTTACTAATATTTAGAGTGATTTGAAAAAATTGTGGTCATTTCTAACTCTCCTTATCATTGATACATGTTAAAAGGAATACTAACATGGTATATAAAACACATGACGTTGGGGAAAGTTCTAAGATATCAAGCAAATGCTATATGGCAAAACTGTTAATCAAATTAAAAATAATTCTCGACTTTATCCTTATTTTAGGTATGCTAGCTGTTCGATACTAATGAAACTCTTATTAGTGAATTTACGACTTTTAATACTCAAAAAATGTCTCAAAATAGCATAGATAGTACTTTTAAAATCGTTCTTTTTCACCGGGCTTATTTTTATTTTTGGTTACATAATACGTTATATTCGCTGATTTTTTGTAGCAAAACATATGGCAAACAGTATTATTCGCATCTTCTTTGCTTTTATATTGCATATACGTATTGGGTCATTTAACTTTGATCATCTGGCTACATGTAAACAAAAGCTCCATATATGAGAAAAACATAAACAGTAGTGTGTTAATGAGAGTGAGTCCTCACGGAGGAGATTAATTACCTCATCCTCCGTGAGGGCTCTCTCTCGTTGAGTTACTGAGGAGTCTCTGGCATCATAAAATTAATATATTTCCCATCTTTGTCTGTGACCTTGCGTTATATCAACTTTCAACCAACCTTGACTTTTTATTTTCCTTTTAATTAAATATAACAAAACCAACAGTTCTGTACGTATTTCTTCATTTCAATGTTAAAGTGTTCTATGGGAGAACTCAAATTAAGAAATCGAATAGTCAAGAGAGTCAATTCCGACATAGTTAGTTCAGAAATAATTAAATTAAAAAAAAAATAAACGTGAAGTGCACTTGGAAGAGGAATGTCCTATTTGTTTTATTTCATTGCAAAAACTAAAAATTTGCACACCAAGTTCTTGTAATCACAAATTTTGTATAGATTGCTTAACAGATTGGTTAAAAAGGGGCGATGTTTGCCCATTGTGTGGAAGTTATTGTTACTACATTAATATAAAGGATACTAACCAAAAAAGATTTGTTGGGAAAGAAACTAAATCAATTATAGACATTATAGAACATCAATGTGAGAAATAAGAGGACATTTTGTGTTTAGAAGAAACATTGCTACTTAGGATCATTCAGTTAAATACATTAACAGTTATGGACGAGGCTGCGAAAAAGTTACATGCAGAATTTAGCCAATTAACTTCAGATAATTATTATAATGCTATGCATAGCAGACCAGAATATGTTGACTTTTATTGTGAATTTGCAGAACATTACTCAAAAGGTGCGTCCGCTTGTGCTCCATATTTGGAAAATTTCATTGTATTGCAGTTTGTAGTCGAACTGAAACAATTTGGATTTTTTGTTGAAGTGGTTAGTTTGAAGAAATATATAGAAGATCCAACCATATTAGATGTGATCAAATTAGCAGAAGAAGAATTGGGAGATCTTCAATTGGAAGTGTACACAAACACAAGAAATGGAGAACTTTGCATTAGAACTGTATGAAAACTTTCTGATGTCGGAAGCCTGTTCGCGGTTTTATGCACTTGCGGGAAATGACGCTGAAGGTCAAGATATACTGTGGTAGGAGAACTATATGGAACATGCTGAGTATTGTAAAAAAGGTGTCAAATGTGTCGCGAGTTCTTAAAAACCAAAGATAGAGTAAAGTTTGTATTATAACTTAATATGTTAAAATTATATTATGAATGTATGTGTGTATTAGGAAATGTATTTAATAAAACAAAGTTAAATAAAATATTTTTTTAATTCATTCATAAAAAATTATTATAAATATAAAACACATTTGGAAGTGCACACATAGATGGTGACTGAATGATAAAAACATTTAGGTGCTGAAGCAATTAAAATTGGTTGTTCGTTTAATTCAATTACTAGTTTGCTGGAATATTTTCTTAGGTAATCTGCTTTTTGTTTCCTTTAACATAAACAAATTGCGTTTGTTCAGTATTTTTTTTTTACAATAAAATTGTTGAAAAGTGGTGTAGTGGGGTATAACCGATATTCCAATTAATGCAGTGGTGATTTTTCATTAACCATAAAGCTTGCTTGTGCGCTTCATGAGAAAGAGAATTCAAAGAAAATGGTTGCTTGAAAACATAATGACTAATTTTTTCTCCATCATAGGCAGCCATTTCTTTAGGTAGAAACTTATTCTTTTCATCTTTGAATGCTCGAATATCCAAAACTAATCTCATATTTTTAAACTGGCAAATTTCTTAAACACAAAGTTAAAAAAACTAAATTCATAATGGTTATTTTTTATAATAGAAACGACATTCAATCAATACCCAATATTCAGCAAATTCAAAAAACATGTAAAGCTAAACATAATAAAGATAATTTTAGTAGTCGAGTCAACGCTAATAGACTAACAAGTACAAACAAACAGTTTCTTAAATCACTCGGACTTAAACTTTTAAAATGAGTATTCTTAATGTTAGTGAAAAACTTTATATTGACAATTCTATTACTCACTCAGAGTTGCCATATTTGCCAACAAAATTAAATAATAATATTGAAATACTAATTCCCGTTCATGAAATTGAAAAGTATACTCTTCCCTGTGAAAGTTTTCTTTACATAGAGGGAAAATTATCTAAAGCAGATGGAACAGTTTCTAAAACACTATCTCTTGTAAACAATGGGATAGCATTTCTCTTTAGAGAAATGAGATATCAGTTGAATGGGGTTACTATAGATTCTATAAGGGATGTTGGATTAACATCCACTCTAAAAGGTTATCTCCCATATAATACAAGTGAACCTGACAATTTAAAAAATGCAGGATGGTCACCAAATATAGCAAATAAATTAGTTGATGAAAAAACTGGTTTATTTAACGTTTGCATTCCTATTAAAATGTTAATGGGTTTTTGAAGACTATAGGAAAGTTATATTAAACGCAAAACAGGAGCTAATACTTATGCGAGGTAACACTGACAATAATGCTATTATAACTACCGATCCAAATGAAATACCAAAAATTACTCTTCACAAACTAACTTGGAATATACCACATATTTCAGTAGCAATCCCTGAAGAATTGTCATTAACGAAAATTATTGATAAGTTTGATTTAGTTAGTGCATTTATAAGTTGGGAATTAATTGAATATCCGGAACTGTTGAACACATCCAGACACAATTGGCCTGTTAAGACATCTACTAGGGGGAAAACTCCTCGTCATGTTATAGTTGCGTTCCAACAGGAGAAGAGAGATTCGAAAATATCAAATATGAGTGAATGTAATGATCTAAACTTGAGAAATATTAAAGCGTTTTTGAATTCTGAAAGATACCCCTATAATGATCTTCTCCTGGACATAAGTAATAATAAATATGATATATCGTATGAAATGTATTCCCAATTTCGATCTTCTTATTATGCAAAAACCGAAGAACCTTTATTTGATCCAAGCGATTTTAAATCAAAAGCTCCTATTGCCTATATAAATTGCTCACATCAAAAGGGATCTTTACAAGTTGGACCTGTAGTAATGAGAGTAGAATTTGAACTAAACAAAGATTTAGAAAAAGATACTTCAGCGTATTGTTTAATATTGCATGATAAAGTTTTCACATACAACCCACTCACTAAACTTGTTAAACAACTTTAATTTTCGGGTTGCTGTTAATATTAAATTTACATAAAAGTGTTCACCCCCACCCTCTTAAAGCACTACATTTATTTAACATTTGAAGAAATATTTCTTAGTTGTATAAGATCATTTAAGGATAGAGCAACTCTAAGCAGGTACTTAAATTAGTTCACGCAGTAATGATCTTACAATATGTTCAAGAAATTGGACATTTTCATAAAAAATTTAGAAAACTGAAAAAAGGTATTGAATCATATTCCAATAAAAACTTTGTGTTTAGGAAATTTGCCAGTTTAAAAATATGAGATGTTTTGGATATTCAAGCGTTCAAAGATGAAAAGAATAAGTTTCTACCTAAAGAAATGGCTGCCTATGATGGAGAAAAAATTAGTCATTATGTTTTCAAGCAACCATTTTCTTTGAATTCCCTTTCTCCTGGAGCGCACAAGCAAGCTGTATGGTTAGTGAAAAATCACCACTGCATTAATTGGAATATCGGTTATACCCCACTACACACACCACTTTTCAACAATTCTAAAAAAATTGACTGAACAAGCGCAATTTGTTTATGTTAAAAGAAACGAAAAAGCAGATTACCTTAGAAAATATTCCAGCAAACCAGTAATTGAATTAGACGAATAACCAATTTTAATTGCTTCAGCACTTAAATTTTTTTATCATTCAAAGTCACCATCTATGTGTGCGCTTTCAAATGTTTTTATATTTATAATAATTTTTTTATGAATGAATAAAAAAAATAATTTTATTTATCTTTGTTTTATTAAATACATTTTCTAATACACACATACATTCTTATAATATAATTTTAACATATTAAGTTCTAATACAAACTTTACTGTCTTTGGTTTTTAAGGACTCGCTACACACTTGTACACCTTTTTAACAGTTACTCAGCATGTTCCATATAGTTCTCATACCACAGTATATTTTGAGCTTCAGCGTCATTTCCCGCAAGTGCATAAAACCGCGAACAGGCTTCCGACATCAGAAAGTTTTCATACAGTTCTAATGCAAAGTTCTCCATTTCCTACATAAACACTTCCAATTGAAGTTCTCCCAATTCTTCTTCTGCTAATTTTATCACATCTAATATGGTTGGATCTTCTATATATTTCTTCAAACTAACCACTTCAACAAAAAATCCCAATTGTTTCAGTTCGACTACAAACTGCAATACATTGAAATTTTCCAAATATTGAGCACAAGCGGACGCACCTTTTGAATAATGTTCTGCAAACTCACATTAAAAGGCCACATATTCTGGTCTGCTATGCATAGCATTATAATAATTATCTGAAGTTAATTGGCTAAATTCTTCATGTAACTTTTTCACAGCCTCATCCATAACTGTTAATGTATATAACTGAATGATCCTAAGTAGCAATGTTTCTTATTAACACAAAATTTCCTCTTATTTCTCACATTGATGTTCTGCGGATGATATGAACTACTTCATCATCATCATCATATAGAATAGTTTAAAAAATATCTATAATTGATTTAGTTTCTTTCACAACAAATCTTTTTTGGTTAGTATCCTTTATATTAATGTAGTAACAATAAATTCTACACAATGAGCAAACATCGCCCCTTTTTAACCAATCTGTTAAGCATTCTATACAAAATTTGTGATTACAAGAACTTGGTGTGCAAATTTTAACTTTTTGCAATGGATTAAAACAAATAGGACATTCCTCTTCCAAGTGCACTTCACGTTTATATTTTTTAAACTAATTATTTCTGAACTAACTATGTCGGAATTGACTCTCTTGATTATTCGATTTCTTAATTTGAGGTCTTCCATAGAACACTTTAACTTTGAAATGAAGAACTGTTGGTTTTGTTATATTTATCTAAGAGAGAAGGGGAAAAGTCAAGGTTGGTTGAAAGTTGATATAACGCAAGGTCAACAGATATGTAGACAAAGATGGGAAATATATTAATTTTATGATGACACTCAGTAACTCAACGAGAGAGAGCCCTCACGGAGGATGAGGTAATTACCCTCTTCCATGAGGACTCACTATCGTTAACACACTACTATAAACAAAGTGTTATGTTTGTTCCTGAATGGCAGTTATTTTTTCGGTCTATTCAGCTATTAGAATATCAAATATTGGAACATACTCCATATGCTGTTCTAAGAGAAATAACCCAAATGTATTATTGCTTCTAAGCACATTATGAATATTATATATTTTATGTGTATATAATCTATTTCAACAGGAGGTAATTATTTTTTATGGTTTCCAGATGGTTTCAGATGAGTCCAGTTCAGAATCCTCTAGCGAAATTCAGAATTCTGCTACCGAAATCTCAACGGATTCAGAATTTGCTCATGATGAACCCACCCCAACTGGAGAAGTTCCACCTATAACACTCAACGATTTTCACGTTACGAAAACGCGAGGAAGTGGAAATTCGCATTATCCGAAACGAATACATGTGACGAGCGGTTTTATACACGGACCGCGTATCGAGAAGCCTAAACCTAACTCTGGCATAGAACTTAACCCATTGCCCTCCTCACCGCATTTTAAAAAACCCGCACTAGTTTTACTGCCTAGAACCGAGGGGTATGCTTTGAATCGCACTCAAAGCACTGGAGGTATAGCTGCCAAAGTATCTTTGGAACTGAAAAAGAAGTATTTGCTTGGTGAAACTGGCACAAACAGTATTCAAAAGAGTGGTAGCGCATCCACATTAGACACCAAATTTAAAAGCTTTCAGAACACCATCTCTGATTGCCAGAAATTGTTTAAGCCAGCACCGGAAGTTAGCGCAAGCATGCAATTGTTTTGTAGTAAATTAGATGAGAAACATTCCCCAGTTTTATCACCGCAGAGCGCCTTTGTTTTTTCTGGACTCAAAAATACTTCAGTCGAAGAGCCCAAATCAGATCTGCCACCTCCTGATATCACAATCACTACTATAGCGGAAAATAAAGACGACATATTGCAAGATAATGAATCAGAATTTCGACCGCGTAGTCCTGTTCACGAAGCCACAATACCAGTGCCTTCTATTGATTGGTCTAAACAGAACCATAGCCATTCTTCGGATAGTTTGTCTCTATCGGGCTCGGCGAGTGAGAACGAGGCATCCAAAATTCCAAACTTTCGTATACCTAGGGTTGAAGTGCATGCTGCAAAAGAAAGTGATAAAGAAGATCTGGTTTTGGACTCCTTATGCCCGGAAGCCCAGATAACAGAAACGAAAGTTGACGTAATCTTAGAAAGCTCGTCTTTAATAAATAATGAGCAGACTAAAAGCACAACTAGCGATAAAAAGAGTCTTAATCAACCCAAATCACTCCCCAACTTGGAAAGTGTTCTTCCAGAGATCCACAAAGTTTCACACATAAAAATAAAGAATGACAAAGAGGATTCACCGGAAGATAATAAGAGTCTTAAGACTGTTAGCGGTAAGAGTTCACCTGAAGCGACAGCACCTCTTACTGAAACTGAATTGTCAGATTGGGCTAGGGACGAAAATGTCTCTGACAGTATCGAATTAGACATCAGCCAAGAATCTGAAAGGAAAAAATTGAGAGAGTTCAAAGAGATAGATAATTACCACGTTTGTGACAAAAACTCTAAAGAAATGCCCAACACTTCAATCCTGATAGAAACTGTGAACACCGCTCTTAGTGGAAACTTTGATAACATAGAATATATGGATACGGGTACCGAAACCAGTAGTGATGATGGAATCAGAGACAGTCAAAAAGGCTATGTTTTATTCAAAAACGAAGATGATTTGGCCGAAGATAGTTTAAACCCGCATGTAAGTTGCATATTTGAGGCAAAAAATATATACATAAACAAAAAAGAGACGGAACGACTAGAAGGACACAACACTGGATATTGCGAACTTGTTAAAGAAGGTAGCAGCTTTGGGGGACAAGTTATAGACTTGAAACCTGCGGACTTGGAAATTATTAAACAAAAACAAATATTAGCTGATCATGAAGAAGATAGTCTTATAATTGTTGAAGCTGGCACAACTACGGAAGAAAACACTTGCAGCGATTCAACAGTAAAAAATATCACTGAAATTAACCCTGATAAAAAGTTAAATAAAGATAAGCCCTCTGCTACGATTGAAAACTTGCAAAAACAAAGGTTGGAAGACAAATTAGCTAAAGTTAAAGCGGAGCATGCTTTGCTTAAAGAGCTAAAGCTGAAAGAGGCAAATGAGAAAGAAAATATTGCAAACAAATTGCAATATGAGGAACATTGTCAACGGTTGCAATCAAAAGTTGAATTTGGCAACGCTCGTGACTCCATTGATATTAGGAAATCTCGGCGAAGAAGCAAGACTGATTCTCCGCCAAAGCCTGATCTTATTCAGGAAGAAAGAGAAAGAGCAAGCCTTCCAAAGGACATTACTCTCAATTTAAATGTAATGCGATCAGGCACACTCTATAAGAAAGAGAATATAATAAAGGAAAGAGATGTGAACAAGAAAGTGATTGAAGAGATGGTCATGAACAAAATGAAAGCTGAAAACAAAAGTTTAGAGAGGAAGAAAAGATGTAGAGGCAATATGGGTAATTTAAGTCCATGCAGACCCTATAATATACAGAAGTCTAACACAACAGATATAGTGTCTCAAATAAATGAAAGTAATTTAGATAAAAACTCAAGTAATGTCTTAACAAATTCTGTAGGATCTAGTACTTACGACACACCTGATCTACTTTCAAACTCGATACCACTTAAGAGTTGCCAAAGCGTCAGCACTGTTCCGGATATTAACAGTTCTAATAAGAGATACTCTACGCTTGTGACAAGTTTTACGCCTAAACCTAATAGACCGTTAAGCGTATTTTCAGCATTCACGGACATCAAAAAACTCCCTGACACGCCTCTGAGAAACCCTGAAAACATAAGTTTGCCTGATATTAGAAAAAATCTTTTTGGTGATGATTTAAAAACACCGAAAGCACCACCCAGATACAATAGACCTTCAGATGGTGCTAAGACTGCAGAGAAAATGAAAGAGAATGCCAGAGCAAGAGCTAGGTTATTATCGAATGAGGATTTAGGGCTTAGCCCTGAAGACAAACTTAATAAATTAAGAGAGAAAATTAATAGAAAAGCAAAAGAAAATGAAAATAATAATATTCATATACAGGAGAGCATTGAATCGTTAGTACTTAATACTGAAAGAAGAAATTCTCTACTGTACTCTAATGACACGCTAACTAAGGAAAGAAATAATTCGTTTAAAAAATCGAAGAGTGGGGATTCAGATATAAGCTTAAAATTGTCCGAAACAAGTAATGAAA
>MU184372.1:110075-122498 GCA_016904865.1 Pissodes strobi | reverse complement strand
TCAGTTTGAGGGAGAGACAGCTGATGTCGTGTTTTTGAACAATAATACCGTCAAATTTCACATAATCGCAATCTAATAAATATAATGGATATTAAATAGGCTCTTTCAGATATACGAGCGTTAGCAGTACATATTTACCTCGTAAATTATCTATATAAACTTTAATTTGGATTCACACCGTGTTGTCAGTTTGAGGGAGAGACAGCTAATGTCGTGCTTTTGAACAATAATGCACTCAAATTCTACATAATCGCAATCTAATAAATAAAATGGGAAGGGAATAGGCTTTTGAATTAAACTGGTTTGTGGCACTTGTTTTTGCAGCAATAGGAATGCACTCAAATTTAATAATGATTACGTACATTTTTGTTAATATAATAACATTTTAAATAAGATATTGTAAAGCGCTTTTATAACGAAAATACTTCATCAATTACTTTTAGATTCACAAAAACCTGCAAATATAAAAAGTACCACAAAGTATAGTTTATCGCTCTTTTTCAAATTACCTAACGGCTTTGTCCACTACCATCATCAGATCCTTTAGCAAATATGGCGAGAATCGAAAAATATCAATATTTTTTTGGGCGTGTATATTTAAAAAAAAGAATTTGATGCAAAAAACTGAGACGACAGTTTGATCAAAAAATTTTAGGACAAAAATTTACTAAAAGCTACAATGCTTTGAAAATGTCGAGAAAATTGACTTTTGAGGGAAAATGTATAAACATCAATTTCTAGGTTAAAAAAAAGCAAAAGTTCCGTTTTAATTCATCTCGAAAATGGCCCTATTCTAAAAAGAAGTATTCACCCAATACATGTTTAAGAATCTCGCATGAAACTTCATTTCTTAGTGCCTATTTGATGATTTTAATTTCTTCAAAATTACAGTATATTTTTGATCAATCATTTGAAATTAAACATAAATTATTAAAATTCTTTACAATATTTGCAATGCCATTATTCCTTAACCCTTCAGCACACACACAGGACGTCACGTCCCCGTACCAAACTTCCTGCGACCGCGACGGCACTGGATCTGCTTAATTTAACTTATTGTTTACATTCTAATTTTTATTAGTCACTAATCAAAATGGGAACATCGTTTTCATTAAATAGTCTGGCAAATATTTTCTATAAAAAAGTGTGAAATGTCTCAGCTTTCTTTCCTTCAATTAAACGACTGATTTAATGATTTTGTTTTTATAGTAAATATCCGTTTTAACGTGACATCCCACATACATCAAGTCAATGAACAAGAAAGAATTACGTGCATGTAACAAATACTCAGGAATACCGCTAGCATTAGCCTCGATAGACACAATTTCCCGGTATCAATTTTCGCAAAAAAGGATATCGAGTTACTTGCCACTTCCTTGTGGGTCAGATGTGTGCATTTACAGGGTGGATTTTTCAATTAATCCATTTGCGAATGATTTTCCCTCAGCAATATATGAGTTCTCTACAAAATTTAGAATAACGAGCACTATTATTATACATTTATATTTATGCAAAGTTTAGGATAGCAAGGTGGATAAATTACAGACATTAAGCAAGGATATTTATTTATTTCTTATTTAATTTTTTAATGAAACATCAGTTCTTCAGATTGCCGCTCGCAAAACCGCAATAAATTATATCAATTATTATGATTTGAGAAAAATTTTACACATATATTTTTTATAAATACTGCCTTAAATTTCCTAAATAGATACTCTGTACTTGAACTGATCACAAGCCAATAAGGTCATATTTTGAATTCAAAATCAAAAAGGAGCAAATAAAATCAACCTAAAAGATTTGCAAAAGAAACGCTACGCTAAGTGGATATACATAGAATCGTTGAAGACATCACAAAAAGCGTACAAACATCAGCTAAAAAGTTACGCTCTCGTATAAAAAATCATAAAGATTGGAAGCTTTCTGCCAAAAACATTAAATGGATTACTAAAAGAAGACAAAACATCCGAAAACTTTAAAGACTTGAATAAACTAGTCAAGAAAGAAATACGCGAAGATATAAGAAATCACAATACTAGGATCATAAAGAGGACCATCAGACAAAATGAAAATATTGCGCTCACTGTCAGCTGGAAAAACAAAAATATCAAAAATTCGAAATCAAGAAAACGCAATAGAACAAAACAAAAGAGACATAAATAATTTAGACAAATCTGTACTTCACTGCAAGAAAAAATTATAAGAGGAAAAACATTCAAAATAACTAACAGGTATAACTAAACATGGAATCGAATAGCGCCAAGTAAACTGACGAACGACAAATGTCCGGGAGAAAATAAAATTATCACATAAAGGTTAAAGCTCGTCGGAAAATCTCTAGCAGACCCAATCGAACTGTTATTGAATAAAAGCATTCAAAAATGAAAAATGCATAATGAAAGGTACAACTCTGAAAAGATTCTTCTTTAAAAAAGGTGACAATACCAACTTAGAGAATTATAGACCTATATCTCTTCTATCGTACCAGCAAACTCATAATTGAACAAGATTACCAACCAATTTTAATTTCTTCAACACCAAACTGTTTGTTGTTGTTGAATTTATTTTAGATGTACAATAAATGTTTATAAATGAATGGATAACTTTAAATATGTTATTAATGAACTACATAAATCAAGCAGGAAATATTACAAACGTTGGAGGGTTATACTAAAAGGTTTAAATGATTTATGGCAAGCTCTTTGGTCGAATGATGAATTTATTGGAAATTCGATTGAGGATATCGTTACATGTTGATAGTAATTAATGTATTCTCAAAATATGTTTGGATTGAACATATTAAATCAAAATCAGGAAAATATGTTACTGAGGCAATGAAGAAAATTTTAAAAAGCATTGAAAATGTTCCAAAAGCACTCAAACTGATATAGGAAATGAACTCATCAATAAAGACTTTCAAAAGTTAAGTAAATAATTATAACATCTATTCTAATTTAAAAGCAAGTGTGGTTGAAAGAATGAACAGAACTATAAAAAAATTGATGTGGAAAAAAATCAGCTTACGTGGAGATTACACACGGATAAATCTTTTAGATGAAATATTTCAAAAATATAATTTTACATAGGCCAAATAAAGTTAAAAAAAAATAAGGAAAATGATATTTTAAGATTATATTTACTCACCCAAAACGATAGATGCAAAGAAGCAGTGTGAAGTATTTTTTAAAGGTTACATACCTATTTGGCATAAAAAAAGTTAAACTTACAAATCCTACAACATATTTCTTAAAGACGAAAAACATAGACATTGAAAGAGGGTTCTATGGAGAAGAATTGCGGAAAGTTAAACATTCAGATGTCCATTTGGTAGAAAAATTATTAAGAAAGAAAGGAAATGAATATTTTGATTGGACAAATGGATTCTTAGAAGATATGTAATATAAATTAATAGTTCTTTCTTGCACAATTTTAATTAATACTTTATATTTTTTTATTAAATAAAAACAAATATGAGTATTGAGATATTTTATTAAGACTCACTTTACATTTAGACGTTAAATCTTCTTAAAAATCTTATTTGTATAGTCCTCACTCAGAATTATGTCCAAAACAGTTTGGCAACGCACTATTATTATATCAAAACAAAAAGTGTCCGCATAAAATTTTTGATATTCAGATTTTTGCGCTTTTCTATAAGCTTCACACGGAAATAATAACTAACAGATTAGAAAGAAAGCTAAGTTTCTACCAATCTGTAAAACAAGCCGGTTTCAGAATAGGATATAGTACCATAAATCTAGCTATTTTGAAGATTATATACCATAAACTATTATTTCATCGCGCCTTATTGCTAGAGACCAGTACCGAATTAAATAGATAGGTTCAGGCAAGGCCGGGAGAGGCACGTAATAAAATATAAAATGGAAAGCGCCTATCAAACTTACGAACAAAAAAGTCGAAACAAATATAATCTATGTAAAATGTAGAACGGAAAAGTGACAGAACGGTTCAATCGTTCAATGCGACAAATAATGCACCTTTATATAACTCAGCCGATATTGGGTTAATTGCCAGTTGTCAGATAGTAATATTTATCGGTACTTATACGCAGAATAAAAAGAGTAAATGAGTTCCTTACAAATGGAATAAATCGAAGAAAAACGGGGTGAATGTACGAGGGCATCTATAAATGTTGCTATACTAATTTTATTATCTATTTGAAAAAAATACCGGATCATCCACCATATACTTAGAAGCTTTAATAAATATGGATGCAAAAGGAATTTATACATCCTGTTTATATATTTCTGGTTTGATTGTAACGCCTTCTGATATTTTAAATTGAAAGCTTTGTATTTCGTGCAAAATTTCTTAATTAGTAGCGCTTTCGGCCTTAGGCCAACATCTGTGCTTCTTTGTCAGGGCCAGCACAGTCGAGTCAAAACAATCAAACTCTTGGACCACACATAGGTTAATCATTGAGATTAAAATAAAATTAAAAGTTACATCATAAATCACATAGAAAAAGGGGGCTGTTACAACCCATTATTCAAATTTCTAAGGAGTCTGAGGGGCTACATCTTTAGCGACTTGACCCTTTGCGGGTTTAATATCCCAGTCCATGTGGCTTTTGTTGAATTCCAGAAAGCATTCGATTCGATCGAGATATGGCGAATAATCATGTCCATGGACAATGCTCGAATCGATTCCGGATACACGACACTCATCAGGAATATATATCAGAATGCATCTTTCCATATAAAAATCGACGAAGGAATGAAAACAAATAATAATATTAAAATTAGATTTGCTGATGACATTATGCTTATATCGGAAGTTATAGCTGAGATCGAGTCAATGCTCCAGGAATTGAATCAGGAATCAGGGAGTTGGTCTAAAAAAGAATTATTCAAAAGCAAAAATAATGACCTCAGAAAATGTTCAAATACTCGTAGACAACGTTATTATCCAAGTAGTTGATGAATACAACTACCTAGGCCACACCATCAAACTTGACAAAGACAACCGAGAGACCGAGAACCGAAGTGAGATTAAGAGACGCGTCCAACTCTTTTGGGCAGCATTTGGAAAAATGTCCCATATACTGAGAGACAACTCAATTCCCATCAATTTAAAACGAAAAGTATATGATATATGTATCTTGTCAGTATCTACCTATGGACATGAGACAGTTGCTCTAACACAAGTTAATGCGAAAAAGCTACGAGTAATGCAAAGAGAAATGGAGATATCGATGCTTGGAATATCTCTCAGAGATAAAATTAGGAATGAAGAGATTCGCAGAAGAACGGGTGTTGCTGATGTGTGTTTTACAATTTTTTGTTCAATTTAAATTAGTGATAAGCGAGACTGGTTTTGGTCCTGTAGTCTTGGTCTTGGTCTTGCAAAAAAAAACAAGACCAAGACCAAGATGGCACATTAGTTTGCAAGACCAAGTCCAAGACTCTATGTGCAAGAACAAGACCAAGATCATGCAAGTCTTGGTCTTGGTCTTGGTCTGTAACCAGTTTTAATCGCTAACTGCTCATTCTGCTGTACATATGCCTGACTCACTCAGCCGTTTGCAGTTTTGTTCTTTTTAAAGGCGTGGGTTAAAATTTATGGCAGTGGCGCCACTAAATTTTTACTGCAAGAAATTTATTAAAAATTATATCTGTCTGAAAATCGGGTAATAAAATTTAGAAAAAATACCCTATAAAATAGCGTAAAAAAATACAATGAGATTGAATTATAGCCTAAATGCAGTTTCCAAAATAAACAGAAGGAATACAAACAACCAGTTTATTTAAAAAAATACTACCTGGATAGAACAAGCTACTTTTTTTAAATTTAGATTTTCTGATTACTGATGGTTAATATTATGCTAAAAAAATATGGAATGTCACTGAAGCTGACCTATTTATGTCACTGGTGGTAATTAATGTTCAAATTACAATTATATTAATTGCTATGGTACTTAAGTGTCATCTTGACACTCTAATACTAGAAATTACAATAATTAAATATCAATTATACGATTCAGACTTGGTACTCACTGCGATTAAACTTCAAATCAAAAAGTAGCACTAGTTATGGTACTTTGGAAAGTCTCCGATCAATAACTTAACATTACTAATTACTATATAAAAATCGCAATAAATTACATCGATACTACTTATGAGAAGAGTTATCTTCAAGAGAGTATTTTAATATTGCCCAGTTACTATTGCTTAAATATGTAACAATATATATGTAAAAATTAGGGAATAATTATCCAGTAAACTACGCTTAGCTTATTCCCTTGGCAGCTGGAATATAGAAGACTTTTAAAATGTCTCCAAAATGCTAAACTAAAAGGGATTTACTGAATAAAATAAATAGAAATATAGCCACACCTAGTAAGGAGAGTTTACTGGTATCGGGGCGAGAAGTTCAATAATAAGGTTTAAATAATTTTAATTAATTTTCTGCCATGGGTTTGACAAGCAGATACAATACACTTAGCATAAACAACCTAAACGCCCTAATTTATAGCATAGTTTTAGGTATTAACAAGAATAAAAGCGATAAAAGGTTTGCAGGGCTTTAGAGGACTGCCTTTTAAACAAATTAACACCAGATAAGGTTAGAGAACTGAATCTCAGTATCTCTTGAAGTAATATTTCAGAATATACTTTGCGGTAATTGTATTTTCCTAGTTCTCACTACGAAATTTTAAGGTATTAGCACAATAGAGCAAGAACTAAATTATAGAAACAGGTAGGGCTAACACTTAATAACTCGCCGATTCTTTCAGCCTTCTGTATGTGGAAAGCTACTGGACTGGACACCAATGTAGATGGACAAGCTAGGTGAACCTCTCACCTAGGAAGATCAGTTTCTCCACAAAACTCTCGGCCTGGTCCACTTCGAATAAGACGGCGGGCTCTTTCTTAATGAAGGAATTCCCTAGAACAAATGGGCATCAGTCCCTCGGAAAGACCCTGGTGAAATGGCAAACGATTTTTTTAGCCAAGCTACTACAAAGCACATGGATCGATCCTACCTTTTAAAATAAAAGGGTATCACACCGCTTTTCACACGATGTTTCGCAACCGCATAGTCGGTATTCTAACAAAAGATATACGTTACTACGCCTCATAAATCTAATAAAAGGACTATCTGGTGACCATCCAATAAAAGTTAAGACTTAATCGCTACAAGGCGCCTTCTCGAAGGTAAGTTCTGAACGAGAAGGGACTCAACTTTAACTTCCTTCGTTATATATCCTATTTTCGTACGCATCTGTGAAAGCGCTCCCTGTCAAGCGGTTTAGAGTGCTGAAACCCACTCGAAGTAGTAAGGTTGCAACAATCGATACCACAATTTAACGGATACACAAAAAAAATCGAAGTATAATATTAAGATACATGTACAACGTTACAGGTCTTGGTCTTATTTTGCTCATCACTAATTTTAACCCCTCAAAAATATACTCACAAACACAGTCTGCATTTGAATTAGAAAAATTTCTTGATTTTATCGATGGGTCTGTTATTGAGACGAAGAAGTTTTTGTTTAAAATGAATCGATAACCTCATTATTTCCCGGGTTATCATGATAACATAGTCATGGCACAGAAAGAATTCCCCTCTCTCAAAATATATTATAAATTCTAAAAGGTAAAGGAATACAAAGTAATATATATATTTTTTGTATTGCTAAGCGTTTTAGCATAACACCAAGTACCGCTCGACAACTAGAGTGAGTATCAAATCTATATAGATAACTTTTGTAATGCCCCTGGTAAAACGATTTAAAGAAAAAGAGTAGCAGACATAATGCTAGTTTTATGATATGGAAAGTCGTACTGCGAATCAAAGAAAAAGTTGTTTGTTTGACCTACAGTCATTGAAGCTGATATCGGTCTGTTTTCATACAATTGCCTTCCTACGACAATTTCAACCGACCAATTAGGCATAAAGCGTGTTTCGAACCATAGTATATGACGTGTTTAAATCAACTTGGTTTACTTCCAAATATATAGGAACTTATTTAACATTTTACAGAAAATAACACAAAATTGATATTAAGGGTGCAATAGATTTTAATATATCTGAAGGGAAACGATATGTCAGTGTATGTCAGGTCTATAGGCAAGTTATTAAAACTGATAAAATATCAAACATTATTTTATAAGATGTTTGTTATATATAAATGAATAATAAGTCTACATGTTGGTCCTAATTCTCAGCAGGTTAAAGACAGAATGGTATATCAAGGAAACATGATCAGGTAGATATTTAAAGTACTTTTCATAATACCCAAAATCACAAAATAATGTGTCGTTATAGGTCTAGGAGACAGAGCTTGAAATTTTCTTTGTTTTAAATTTAACATAAAACAAGTGTTCTAAAACGAAATTAAATTATGCTTTCATTTTGCCTTTTTTGAACCATTTGCAGCAAACTGCATTCTTAAATGAGTGCTCCAGTGCATATATTCTGAGATAAATATTTTCATATACACCATTTCTTCATTTCAAAATTAGCTGAATATCGATATACTTTTCAGAAGAATGCTCAGATTGCAACTAACGCAACGATCCCATAATCATGACATTCGAAAAACGAAAACCTCGCAAAGACTACGGAAAATATAAGTTACATCACGTCTATGTAGGCCATTATAAATGAATTTAAGTTCAGAACGTACCTAAGAGATCAAACGTTTCTGTATGTTAGCTATGCTAAATCTACTGCGGTTATGTCAACTTAAGTGGTTTCATTTTGTGTAGGTGCTACTCGGAGCTGAACCATGCAAGTTCGAAAGAAAAGATTGAAGTTTATTAAGAAGATAATTTCGCATACTCGTTTAACTGGAATCTAAGTGCATATAAAAAAAGAGGGTAACTTGGTTCCGGTAATTTAACTTTCTTTCCAATCCAAAGGTTGATGAAATGACAAATTTGCCCAATTAAATTAGACAAAAATAAAGCGTACGATGGAAAAAATACCTAGAGAGTTGGAGAGTTATGTATGTACGTATTTTTTTGAGGACCAAAATTTTAACCTGATTCAACCCCGCTTCCCGCTTCAATTCATGCTTTAAAAAATGCGAACTGAAAAAAATGATTGCAGACGGGATAGAAGTTAAACAAGCAGTTGCTGCTGCGGATACAACTACTTGGAAAAGCAGAAAGTGGTTCTTCAACAGCTGTCTACGGCGAGGATGTGGATCTGCTGGTCCTGCTCATCGCTTTAGCTCCAATGGAATGAGAAAGAAAGTTTTTTAAACCTGGTAAGGGAATGAGGAAAACAAAACTTATTCCTCCAAGGAATTGCAGAAGCATATTGTTTATTCACGCTTTTAGCGGCTGAGATACTACTTGCGCAATTTTTCAAAAAGGTAAGTCAACAATTGCTAAATTATTCATGAGAGAAAGCACCCTGCCTGAAATTCAATCTCCAGCGTATTTTACGCAAAGACTTCAACCCCTGAGCAAGTTGCAAGCGCCGGGGAACAGATGTTCCTAGCAATGTACAACGCCATAGTAACAGACCTGAACAAATAACGCTACTCAGGGCTGGTGAAGCTAGGAAAAGTAATAGGCGATACCGCAAGATACAGTTATATCAGGTTTAATTGCTAGATAATATTTTGTCAAATTCTTGTGAAAAATTCTATTTTAGGCGACTTTTTGAACTTGGGATTTAAGTAGAAAGCAATGATTCTAACCTACCTACTTATTATTTAAAAGGTATTTGCTATATCGGTGTCTACAGTATCTACATGGCACATTTAAATTTGCTTGCAGATTGGTATTTAAACGAGTTGTTTTATTGGGTCAATAATACCTTATCACCTTTTAAAAAGGACAGTGGAACGGTTAATTAAATATAATTTTATTTGAAATGTAGGTTACTTGTGTATGCGACTGTTGAGCTCGCTGCCGGTGAGACATCAACAGCCGATTAGATCGGCAACCCAAGACATATTTAACATTATGATAACATAGCTGACACAAAGCTTATTTTTTTCCTATATTATATGACAGTTTGATTTAAAATCAAATTACATTTTCGTTGATGTGATTATTGCCGTATTTTTGTCAGTATCTGTATTTCATTGATAATCTTATTTTATCATTTCATCTTGGTGTGTCTGTATTTTATTATTTTACTTCACCTTATTCTAGCTTGTATAATTTAACAGGATTCTCATGATCTCCTGTCTCTACCACCAACTAAACACTCATGCAGATTCTATTTGCAAGTTCAGTAATGACTTGGCAACAAACTGGAGCCTAATAATTGGGTTTGGATGAATGGAGTTAATGGAGATCTTCAACCTTTGACAACCATAGTTCAACTACCCGAGCTGCCATAATTTCAACAATCTTCTGCAGTTGCACCAAAGGCTGTGGTGCAATATGTATGCGGTAACTATAAGGGCGTGTGCATATTCCTCCAAGGAATTGCAGGAACCTGACTTTGCCAAGAACATATTGTTTATCCGCCTCTGGTAGTAGCTGGGTGAATCGAGTAGCTCAGCAGCTGCCAGTGCCGGTCCCAAGCCCGGGTAAAAGAGGAGGGTTAGTCGTGGGGTTGACTACACGACATTGTAAAAAAGAGCATGTCATGAAACAAGATGACTCGCCTCAGAATAGGCCGGACCTCAGGAAACAACACAAGCAACGGACACAGAATATGGTATTAGGAACATGGAATGTACTCAGCTGGTTTAGGCCAGGCGCAGCAAAGAGAGCCATAGAACAACTAAAAAAGTATCAAATAGACGTAACAGCCGTTCAAGAAATTAGATGGCCAGAGGAGGGTGCAGTTACGATGGGCGATTACACAATTTTCAATGGCGGCACAGAAAACAGCAAACACGAGTTCGGAACAGGTTTTGCAGTGAATGCGAAATCAAATAGACCATGTCTTAGCTAAGGCAAGACATTCAAAAAATATATTAGATGTAAGGAGCCAAAGGGGAGCATCAGACCATTTCTTCGTTAGAGTTAAAGTACAAGCAAGGATAAAAAATATCATAAAGAAGCCAGATCAAACTGAAAGAAAAAGATGGAACACCGAGGTACTGTAGAGAGAGGAAACATACAAACAAAAATACCAAGAGAAAGTAAGTACCCAACTAAAGCAAAACAAAATTAAAGAAGAAATGGGAGTAGAAGAGTGCTGGAATAAGATCAAGACATCAATAGAGAAGGCAGCTGAAAAAACATTAGGCGAATCGAAAACCACAAAATACAAACCGTGGTATGACGAAGAATGCCAAATAACTCAGGAAATTAAAAATAAGGCCAGATTGAGGATGTTGCAGAACCCGAACGGTGAAAATATCCAAGAATTCAATACACTCAGAACGGAAACAAGAAAACTCATAAGAAGAAAGAAGAGAGAAGCCTACAATACAATGATATCAAATCAAGTAAAAACAACAGCCGAAAGTTCTTTAGGGAGATCAAAAATACGAAAAAAGGATATACGCCATGTACCAACATATTGAAGAACATCTCATAACAGACATTACAGAAATTCTGCAAACCTGGAAGCAATACTTCAATCACCTACTGAATATAAATGGCAAAGTCAGCAACACAAACAGAGGGTATCAGAGAGCAGAGGAACAGGTAGCAGTACAGTTATTGGCGGAGGTAAAAAAAAAATAGTGTGTGCTTAAGACCGCACGACAGAAGGGAAAACTTCAACAAGCGGGGTCATCGTTTGTCAGAATTTCGATCCGAGCCTTCGTTGCAGAGATACGGGCGAAAAACAGTTTTTCTTAAATTAGATCCCCGGTCCCCCCGTATGGTCTAAGGTGGCACCCCATGGTGAGCACCTACCATACAAATTTCGACCCCGTACCTCTTCGCGTTCTCCAGAAATTAATTATTTAAGTTGTTCCTTCTCCCCCCTCCCCTGGCCAAACGTGGGGAGTACGGCGTCCCGTTTTGGTCCAGAATCTTGTTTTTACCCCGGCTACATCCTCTGAAAATTTCAGCCCTCTACCTATAGGGAAACATGCCAGTAGAAGGAGCGTTACGTTACATATCCGAGCATGACGCGTGACGGCTCGGTCTCATTCAACTTCCACAAAAAAAAAACGCAAAACGCGCCTAAAGAAGTTTTCACTTCAAAAAAAGCAAAACGCGCCTTCAAAAAGCAGTTCTGCAACTGAAGAACAACAAAGCTCCAGGGGACGACGACGTCACATGGCAGAGCTGATAAAATATGCATGAGGCGACACAAATTCTTCTGGAGAAGATATGGCAATCATCATACCATACAATCATCATATCATACCCTTTCATAAAAAAGGTGACAGATCAGTGTGCAAGAACTATAGGGGAATAACGTTATGGAATGTAACCTACAAGGTGCTATCAAGTATACTCAAAAGCAGAATAACTCTATATGCAGTTGAGAAAACCGACAAAGGGTTGTGAGCTACGAGAGAGAG
>MU184372.1:72206-109975 GCA_016904865.1 Pissodes strobi | reverse complement strand
GAGAGAATGTTTATTCACGCTTTTAGTGGTTAGGATACCACTTGCGCAATTCTTCGAAAAGGCAAGTCAGGTCATTGCTAAATGATTCATAAGAGAAAACACCCTGTGTTCAATCTTCCGCGTATTTTACTGCCCATTGTCTAGTCCGGCCATGAAAACCAGACGTATTAATCCCATGATATTTGCTCATGGGCACTAAAATACAACTAGGTATCAAACGGTAACTAAAATGATAACCGTTTTCTCTGGAAAAGTTGTCGAAATATGAATTTCTTTTAAAAAAATTAGAACTGTTTTTATAATTTTTAACTCAACTTTGAGCTCCTATAGAAGCCATAAATTATGCTTGAAGAACTTGGTAATTTCAAGATTTATAGAGTCATTTCTGCTCTATTGAATGGTGAAAACCGAAGTTTCCTCTCGGATTTGGTTATATTTTTAAATCACGAATTTTTGAAGGACTGCAGTTTGCCTTTTTTTGCGAAATGTTTGTGAAAAACTGGAATTCCAGATCGACCAGAGAAAAACTGATGTTTTTTTCGTCATCTACGAGAGCAAGTTAGTTAGTAAACACATTTGCATCGATTTTAAATTTTTTCGAATTTTCGAAGGAAGGTAACGAAAATCTATATAGACAAATCGATTTTTTTAATTTTCTGAAAAAATAACGTTTTTTGATCAGATACTTATACTTTCGAACTTGCTGAATTCTAAAATGATTACCGTTTTCTCTGGAAACAGTTAGTTCTCGAAATAGGATTTTTTTTTTAAATTAGTACGGTTTTTGCAATTTTTAACTCAACTTTGAGCGCCTATAGAAGCCATAACTTATGCTTAAAGAACTTGGCAATTTCCAGATTTATAGAGTCATTTCTGCTCTATTGAATGGTGAAAACTGCAGTTTCCTCTCGAATTTGGTTATACTTTTGAATCGCGATTTTTTGAGGGTCTGCAGTTTGGACTTTTTTTCGCGAAATTTTTACGTAATAATTAATACGAATGAAAAAAAAATTAAAAATTTTGGAATCAATTTTTTTTGTCAAATTATTGCATTGTCATCGGTCCCTGATAAGTGTGCAAAGATTCAGTTTAATCTGACATTTCAAAGTGGGTGAAAATCTCGTCCAAAAATTCCGTTACAGTCACTCATACAGGTGAAGTTAAAAATAATCAGAAGGAAAGGAGAGGAAGAGAAAAAAAACAGTGTGAGCTTAAGACCACACGACAGAAGTGAAAACTTCAACAATCTGAGATTAAATTATGAAATGTTTGTGTTCTACATTTTGAAACTACTTGGACGCTTAAGATAAAATTTTGTTAACTGTTAACCGAGCCGAACGTAAACAGCTTAGATTGTTACATGCGCAAACAGTCTTATTCACTGCGCAGGCAAACGTGTGCTAAACGCGCCAAAAGAAGGTTTCACTTCGCCCTGAATTTTTGGAGTTTCACTGAACTGAACATTTATTTTTAATTTTTTTGATATTTCACGCACGATGGTCTGTTTTATGTGAAGTGCCAAAATAAATTTACAGTCAGTGCAAATCGTAAGAAAAACTTGCCATAAAACATAGCGTATTTAAATGAAATGTAGTTTTAATATACAAACGGACGAGCCGTTTAAATTTTACTATTTTATAATATAAGAATGAGGCGTGTAATTCTCGTCTATTATCCATATTTGGTGATAAAATGTTTTTATGTATAATTGCTTTACAAAGGTACTGCTCGTGACATAAATTTACGGCCGTAAAATGGTTAATTATTATGGTATTAGTTTACTTTATTTTACTGTTACTATGAAGAACCTGTGCATCAGGTCTCCAGGTCAGAATATTTGAGAACTACAAGAAAAAATCTTCTCCCATATCCATTTTCCATCCTTTTTCATATTTCTCGAGGCAGATCTATCTTGTGCACTTTGATAGCTGTTGCCGCCTTGACCTTAATAGTTTCTTACCATTGGATAATCGTTACGTTGAGAATGAGTTTAAGGCGCCAAGATCTAGCAAATTCCTTTTATGTGATTACAGAACAAAGCCTATTTATTTCATTCATTATTTCTCCGTTTGGACAGCACAAAATTTACCAGCCTTTCGTTCCCTGTTATTTCAGATGCCTAGCCCGTATTTTTCAATTTGCTCAGTTTGAGTTTCTTCGTTTTTACCTACTTTTGCAGTAAAATCGCTGCCTGTAATCGTATATATTGTTGGATTCTGTCTTATACGTTTTTCTGGTTTTTACAGAGTTTCTCAATTTTTTTATCTTCTTGATTACTGTTTCGTTGTTCGTCTTGGATTTTGTACATTTTCTTACACGCATTCTTCTTTTTATCAGTTTTCTTAATTTTTTCATTAAGATCTTGGACAATGCTTTTATGTGGACAGAATGAAGCCTATTTATTTCATTAATTGTTTCTCCGTTTGGACAGCATAAAATTTACCAGCCTCTCGTTCCCTATTATTTCAGATGCGTAACCCGTATTTTTCAGTATAGTCATTTAGAATTTCTTTGTTTTTATCTGCTTTTGCAGTAAAATCGCCGCCTGTAATCGTATAAGTTGTTCTTCTTCTTCTTCTTTATGTACCATGTCCTCCCAGAACTTTGGTCACCAACACAGCCACTTGAACTTTGTTCACCGCCATCCTGAAGAGTGTGCTTGAGTTTACTCCACACCAATCGCGTAAATTCTTCAGCCATGATGTTTTGCGTCTACCTGGACCACGTTTGCCAGCATTTTACCCTGCGTGATGGCATGATGTTCTGCAGTAGTCGGTATTTCGCGCCTCTCATTACATGACTGAAGTATTCTAATTTTCTCTGTTTGATGGTGCATAGGATTTTAGTGTTTTTATTTAGATGTTTAAGTATATCTAAGTTTCGGACTTTATCGCTTCATGGTACTTTCAGGATTCAACACCACATCTCAAACGCCTCCAGTCACCTCATTTCATTGCTATTTATAGTCCATGCCAAATTGAAAACACATATCAGCGCAACAAACGGATGTTGAAGCGTATACTTGGATTATGTTGGTATTGAACGGCTTTGAGTTAAGTTGTAAAATAGTTACTGTATCAGATATAGGTGTAACATTTTTAACCGATTTTGCTATATTATTTGCTAGTATAAATGCCACTCCGTTGTAATGGTGCGCTTCATCATTGCCAGCATAGTAAACCTGGTATCCATCAATATTGCACTCTCCATTACCGGGCCACCGCATTTTGCTAACTCCTAGCACGTCTATCTGCATTATCTTCATTTCCTTAATGGCATTGTGTATTTTGCCTGTTTGTTTCATACATGCTTCTGACGTTCCAGGTAGCTACCTTCATTTTTATGGCAGTCTCGTTGCTTCTTTGTATGTCTCTCTTCAGTATTATTTTGTCTTCATTCAATACCTTCCCCCCCGGAGAACCTATCAGGGGAATTACTCCGAAACTTAATTTTGTATTGAACATTGAAGCCATGTTAATGATACTAGGGGTGCCCTTGTGGGCTTTTAATACAGTGATTCCGCGTTGCCTTCTGTATCCTTAAGCCATTGACCATTCATATGGTTCCTCTGCCTTTGGGGCCATTATCTGGACCCTTGGGCAAAAGAGTGCCCTGTTTGCAACCGCCCATTCTGGGTGCAGACGTTGCTATTATGTGCCTCAGTTAATCCGCGGGTGCTTATTTGGTAAACCTTATTCGCACCGGTCCTGTATATCTACAGGATTTTTCCCTATCAGCCATCCGGAACGCGCCGTGTTGAGGTGGAGGCCCCCCATGCCAGAATGTTCTCTACAAAGTTTCGACCATCTCCTACTTAATTCGGAGATACTCCTCCATAGAGACTATACCGATAAGTTGTTGGATTCTGTTTTATATATATTTTTTTGTCTTTATAGATTTTCTCCGTTTTTTCATCTCCTTGTCCGTCTTGGGTTTTATACATTTTCTTACACGCATTCTTCTTTTTTCAGCTTTCTTCTTTTTCACTAACGTCTTGGACAATGCTTTTTATGTGGACAGAATGAAACTTTTTTATTTCATTCATTGTTTCTCCGTTTAAACAGCACACAATTTACCAGCATTTCTTCCCTGTTTTTTTTTTAGATGCCTCTGTTGGATTCTAATTTATACCTTTTTCTAGGTCTTTATACATTTGTTCAGCTTCTTCATCTTCTTAATTATTGTTTCCTTGTTCTTCTTTGGTTTTATAATTTTTTTTCTTATACGTATTCTTGTTTTTATGAGTTGTCCTAATATTTTCAGCAGATCGCTAAAGTTTGCTTTGTTTTCTTTTTTTATCGTTTGCAACTTCTATTACTGTTTGTTTCATTATGCATGGAATTCCGATATTTGTTACCATAAAGTTCCCTCATTTCTTCATCTTCATGGATACTGGTTGGAACGTACGTATGCATGCGTTTTTTCTATATTATGTTATTAATTTTTAGTGTTATATTTATTATATGGTTTGAAGCTGCACTGCATCTCGTTGCATTAAGCACCCATCTATTATGCATCAGTGTACCGATTCACTACATGTTTTGTCTTTTTCTTGCTTGTGAAATATGATGTTACCGTTGTTCAAGTTAATGTAGTTCTCTTCTTTCTTCTGGTTTCCGCTATTCCGATGAATTCACACGATTCTATTTCGCCTTGTTGGATCCCGGGACTTATAAGAGAAACTTCTCTCTTAAAGCCTAATAGCCATTCTCAACCTGCTTCTTATTTTTTGAATTAAATATATGTGTAATATTATTCTTTTGCGATTTCAAATGTCAACATTTTGACATTCGAAGTATAATTCCGAACATGCAGAATCCAAAAATACTCCTTTGATATTTGATATATGCTATTTTAAGGCTAAGAAAACCAGTAATTAGTTACTATTTGAAATATTTAATGAACAAAGCGGCAAATAAGAAAATCTCTAACAAATAACAATAATATCATCCTTAAAATTGAACAAAGCACTGAGATAGCAATTTCTGCATTTTTAATAATCTCATTTTTTCGTAGCTCTATTACCTTAATAATCGTTTGTTATTATACCTATTTAAAAATAAAAAAGTTATAAAGCCTGTTCACTACACATTTCTGCTTCTCTCACTAGAGTTACAGTCTATTGGTCGGTTTTCTTCAATTACAATCTTCTATGTTCATTCCTTTATTTCTACGGCTTCCGTTTTTTCTTCTGTAATTTTTTTCCATATATTATTATTTTTGGTCGTCTGATGGTTCAACAGATGGAACCATAATTCTCCTTTTAATTGGTGTTTCTTTTATTTGTCGATGGTTCTGGCTAAAGTAATGATTTTTGAAGGAAGGTATTGATGAAAATATTCTACAGTACCATCATCTAGAACACGAAACTAAATTCTTCCAGATAAAAGAACGCAATATTATAAAGAAATTAAGAAAACTACTTTTTGTTATTCTATTGTTGTGTTTAAGCATTTCAAAACTTTTAGGCTCTATATGGTTAGTATGTTAATGAAAAAAGGTACCTACCTCTAAAAGGAAATGTCTGCTTTGTTGTTTCGATGACTAATTTGGCCCATATAAGTTGATTTTCAGCCAATAACATATTAGTTTATATTATATATAGTGTTACTTGTTGTGTCCCGATTTTCGTTACAACATAATAAATCGAGTTGACCCAGCAAAAGTTGTTCAGAGTTGTTCTGTAACTGGCCTGAGTGACCGCCATTTAAAAACATCTGCGAGCAACAGCGTGACCTCGCCAACTTGACCTATGATGGCCATCGACGACGCGTCGCGTGATGTAACTTATTTTCTTCTTCTTTTGCGAGATCTTCGTTCCTTGGAACTCGTACGCTATGGGGTCGTTATGCCGATCTTAGCATGAAAGTTCTAGTAAAAATGCATCAGCGGCACGAAGGGCCTTTGAAATTTTTGCGCCAATAATATACAAAATTCAATAAAAAATTTAAGAAAGCTGCCAATCTTCTTTTGTAGACACTAAAGTGAATTCCGATATACTCGAAAATAGTTCTGATCTTATATTTATTATAGAAGATTTTAACACATCTACTGAGTTTCTGGCACCAGTCATTACAATCAATGTGTTTGATTAATAAATAATTTTTGGTGTCTATGTCAAAGTTAAAAATAAAAATAACAAAATTCTGGATTTGGTATTACATAACAATAAATAGTGTGTGGTTGAGTCTTGGATCTATTAGTCCAGGAAAATGGCCATCATCCTCCGATTTCTCTAACGCTCCAATTTCCTAGTTCTAACAGTAAAAATATGACTTTCCTGTAAATTTGGTAAATAATTCGAACTTTAGAAAAACTAGCTTTCTCCTAATGTATGATATATATATTCCTAAACTTGGATTCGTCATTCCTTTCTAACGAACTGGATAATATAAATATAAAACCAAATGTCATAGAAGATTTAAACAAACTGGCAGCCAAGGTGAGTAACACGATTTGAGAACACTTATCCCTAAAAGAATTATACCAAATCCATGATGGTACCGAAATTTTCTGGAAAAATAACGGTTTCTATATTTATATATCCTATTTTTAAATTACATTTCAAATAATTAATATTCACGTAACAATAGCATATGTAAATCTTAAAAAAAAATGAATATATCAAGTTATAGCTTTGACCGCAAGATACTGCAACGACATTTATTAGATGAGCCTCCGAAAAGATCAATCTCCGGATGAGCATTAAGAAGTACTAGGCTACGGGTAAGAGGAGAATGGGAATCATCATTAGTGCTATGGGTACCGAGAGAGAAGATCTCACACTTCCTAAGAGCTCGAAATGGTATTTTAAGAGATATTTAACTGAAAAGACAGTCAATATGACTATATATATATACAAAATACAAGTCGCAGAGCCTTCGTCTGTCGTCAAGTGATGGAAGACAGATGAGCCCCCGGACCCCATCAAAATCATCCGCTGCACCAAGCCTGTAAACACAACAGCTTAATAACTTCCGCTTCAGTTGCGCTTTGTATAGACATTGTAAAAATGTGACCACACAATTGAAGCATACTCCAAATGGAATCTAACCAGGGAGCAGTACAGTAAGCGAAGTAAGCTCACCCACAGGTCTCTGCCGATTCTGAGAATGAACCCCAACATCTGATAAGCTTTACTCGTTATATACTTAATATGATCTCTAAAAGTGATTTCCGAATCAAGATAAATCCCCAAATTCTTAACCAAATCAACAGCATTTAAATCATGACCATTCATTTTATAAGTAGTTCTAACAGTTATTTTCTTGTGTTTAAAAAAGCTAATAGAAAAGCACTTGTTGGCATTCAGCGACAATCCATTGATCTCCGACCAATCTGATAAAGCTACTAAAGAGCGCTGGAGCAATGTGGAATCGCTTTCATGATCAATCATTCTTAATATTTTGAGATCATCAGCATAAAGTAAGTACTCACAGTCCCCAAGATAACTATCAATGTCATAAATGAACAGGCTAAACATTAGCGGAGCACAATGGCCACCCTGGGGCACACCCGAAGAAGCCTCAATGATACCATATTCAAAGTTTCCAATCTTAACCCTCTGTGCGCACCCCACCAACATACTCTGGAGCCACCTCACCGATCGCTCATCAGAGCAAATCGCTCTGAGCTTGGCAACGAGTAAGTTATGATCCACTCTGTCAAACGCCTTGGAGAAGTCAGTGTATATTGCATCAACGACAACCTCTCTCCAAAGCGCTCAGCAGGACAGTCTCATAAGAAACCAAATTGGAAACGGCAGACCTACCGCTGACAAAGCCGTGTTGACGCGAATCAATAAACTGTTTACACATCCAGCCCAATTGATCGTGCACGAGGCCATCGAGCAATTTAGGGATTGCAGATTGTTTAAATATGCTCCTATAATTACTTACACATTCCCTCTTCCCACATTTAAAAATAGGTACTATAAAGCTCTCCTATCAGATCTCCAAATGCTGACCCTCAGCCAGTGACCCATTAAACAGCATCCATAGAGGCCTGGATATGCTGTTCTTAAGATTACTGAGTAAATACTTTGGAATACCCGAATACCGTCAGGTTCCGATGACATTTTTAGTGGCAAGTATAAGATTTTCTCAAAAACATCTGCCACGCTTATGACCTTAAGTCCAAAATCAATACATTTGTCAATTTTATAATCAGGCATTATTGTGTCACTATTACTATGCATTGTTGAGAAATACTCACAAAAAAAGATTCCGTGTCCAGTAATGGCTATTTTTTTGTTGTAGTACCTAGGTAGTTCATTGGACCTTCTCTGAGAATTTACAAATGACCAAAGCATCTCCGGATTCTCAGAAATGCTATGCTCAGCTCTCTCCAAAAAGACTACATAGTTCCTCTGTGCCAAAATCTTACTTTGCGATCTGCGAATAGAGAACTGCTCATAGTGAAACTGAGATCCTGATTTATAAAATCCTTTATGTGCCCTTTTCTCCAATTATGAAATTTTTCAGTTCGGCAGAAAGTTTCAGCTTCTATACATTTTCAAAGGTACGAAATCATTCAATGCCTCATTCAATATTTTGTAAAACAAACTAGTAGATTCATTTATGTTTTTGTGTGAGAAAATCATTTCCCATTGAGTACTCACAAGATAATTATTAAGAGATACACGCCGATAATCTCGCTAAGATAACTCACAACCCACTAATTTGATTTGCATAGCACTTATCAGACATGCATAAGCATTATGATGTACGCTACGAGGAAGTAAAAGATCACTGGCCAAACTGACAGATGCCTTCCCTACATGACTAAATATTAAATCTAAGTATATATTACGACTATTAGGTATTGTGATTAGCTGGTTAAGATTCAAAAAGGCAAAGTTCTCAGCAACTATTTCAGCATGATTTCCTGTCGGACAGTCCATTCGAAGTTGGTGTTCATCGTTGTTCCATTTAGCAAGAGGTAAATTATAGTGGGTGGATTGGGCTAGAAATGCGTCTCAACAGCCTCTTCTACCCAAATGTCAACCTCACCTTCAAGTGTGGTAACTTGTTACCAGGCACCCCCTTTTAGATAACAGACGAGGCTCTGACTACCGAGTAACAGCGGTATAACTGTAAAATCCAGAATTAAGGAAATGTAATTCTACCACCTCTACCAACCCGCACCGGTCAGCGTAAGGCCAAAACCCCAAATGCCAAAAATGGAAGGACGAAATAAGATTTGGCCCTCAGTCTCCGACAGCTCAAAGATCACTGGTAGAGGTCAGATCAGGTCACGAGCGGAGGGTGCAAAGAATCCCCGGAGTGGATCTGGCTACCAACAAAGACGACGACTGCAAATAACTTCTTACAACGCACGAACTCTGTTATCCGACCAAAAATTACTGCAACTGAATAAAGAACTCTATAATATCAAATGGGACATCGTGGGTCTTAGTGAGGTTAGACGAAGAGGAGAAAACCAACACATCATAAAGTCAGGCCACACGTTCCACCATATAGGACAGGAGGATGCATCGGATGGGGAGTGGGCTTTATTATACATAAAAGACATTCACAAAACCTAAAAGACATAAAAAGTATAAGTCCACGAGTTATCTTCCTAATATTAAGACTAAATTCAAGATACAACATTAAAATCATACAAGCATATGCACCCACATCTAGCTCTGAGGAAGAACAACTCGAACTTTTCTATGACGATGTGACACAAGCCCTGCAAGAAAACCCGACCCATTACACTATATTAGCTGGCGATTTTAATGCAAAAATCGGTAAGCAACAGGATGATTCCGAAACCTCAATGGGAAAATACGGATACAAAGAGAGAAATGAAAGAGGACAGATGTTGCTGAACTATCTACAACAACATGGGCTCTACGCGATGAATACTTATTTCAACAAGAAGCCTCAAAGGAAGTGGACCTGGATAAGTCCAGACGGGAATGCTAAAAACGAAATCGACTTCATTATAACAGATAAAAAGAATATCATTCAAAACATAACAGTCTTAAACAGATTCACAGTGGATAGCGACTACAGAATGATCAGAGCGAAAGTAGTAGTAGACCTGAAAAAAGAACGGACAAAAATGATACTAAAATGCCACAGGAGAGGATGGAGTTACCCTGACTTACTAGAAGACTAAGTAACAAGTCCCAATATATAGAAAATGGTACTGTAAACATAGAAAAGCTTAATGATACCATTGTGACAGGAATTAAAGAAGCCGAAAAGAGACACTGTCCAAAAAAACACCGAAAAGGAGGAAAAATTAAGCGAAGATAGAAAAAAGCTAATAGAAGAAAGACGAAAATTAACAGACAAGTATGATTCCAACCTTGAAAGATTCAAAAGATTGAATAAGGACATCTCAAAGACAGTAAGAAAAGACATGAGGACATATAATACGAAAGTCGCTTCCAAAGTCATAGAGGAAAACAAAAGCTTGAAAGTCCTAAGACAAAAAGTGGCTAATGGTAGAAAGAATATCTGCAAAATAACAAATACAAAAGTACAAACAGTAACAAATAGAGAGGACATACTTGATACAGTGGAAACTTTCTACAGAGAACTCTATCGAAAACACGGAGAGGACAGCACTAACACCACAGTACCCAAAGTTATCAATCAGGGCTCGGAGGATATCCCAGAAATTACTATGTCAGAAATAAGAAGGGCTCTTACAGACATGAAAAATAACAAGGCACCCGGGGAAGACGAAATCTCAATCGAAGCCATAAAAATAGGAGGACAAAGCTTATTGCACGTACTAAAAATCCTCTTCAATGAATGTATTCTTGAAGGAACAACACCGGACCAGTGGAATAACGTAATCATCATACTCATACATAAAAAAGGAGATATAACAAACATTGGAAACTACCGCCCCATAAGCCTGTTATCACATATATACAAACTCTTCACTGGGATTATTACTAGAAGACTAAGTATCAAGCTAGACCTTTACCAACCAAGCGAGCAAGCGGGATTTAGACCAGGATATGGCACAAACGACCATCTACAAGTCCTAAAGGGTCTAGAGTACAATAAACCACTGGTCCTAATATTCCTAGATTATCAAAAGGCGTTTGATACAATTAACCAGCATAAGATGCTTGAGGCATTAGCCGACTGTAGAATAGATCACCGCTTCACTACATTAATCAAATACATAATATGTGAAAACGCAACAGCAAGTGTTAGACTTCAAGAAGAACTAAAAAGTTCCGGATTGAAAGAGGTGTACGGCAAGGAGATACTATCTCGCCTAAGTTATTTACTACTGTTCTTGAATATGCATGCAAAAAAATAGATTGAAATGACCTGGGCATAAATATCAAAGGAGAAATGTTGACAAATTTGAGATTCGCCGACGATATGGTCTTAATAGCAGACCGTATCGATAATGCCAGGAAAATGCTGGAAAGGCTAAATGAGGCCTCCCGACAAGTGGGACTAAAGGTATACTTCGCAAAAACACAAATAATGACAAACCTTGTTCTCAGCGAAAATATCGATATTGATGGAACTCAAATACAACAGACTGCCTCATACCTAGGCCATGAAATACGCATTAGCAGAGACAATCAAACATGTGAACTACATCGAAGAGTAGGATTGACATGGGCTGCTTTTGGTAATCCTGCCTGTTCTCACATACGGCCCAGAAACCCTAACCCTCACTAAAAGAACACTTAATAAGATAAGAACCGCACAGTACGCAATGGAACGATCAATGTTAGGCATGTCTCTTAGAGATCGGATCCCAAATACAGAAATCCGAAGAAGAACCGGAGTACAAGATGCTGTGGAAAGAATAAACAATCTAAAATGGAACTGGGCGGGACATGTTGCGAGAATGACCGATAATAGGTGGACAAAGCGAATTACTGAGTAGAGGCCCAGACAAGATGCCTTTAGAAGCAGAGGGCGTCCCCCAACAAGATGGGCCGACGATTTACGACGCATAGAGGCAAACTGGATACAGAGTGCACAGGATAGAGAGCTATGGAAGCATTTAAGGGAGGCTTACGTCCAGCAGTCGATTGATTGATGATGATGATGATGATGAAATTATAGTTACCACAAAGCAAAAGGATGGCAGTGGAGTAGTCATGGCATATTTCTTTAACAGTTTCGCAATGATGAATCTATGTTTCCGCTTCTTTGTTCGGAGGTATATAAACTCCACTAACAACCATATGAGAGGAGCCCCGCTTAACAAGCACGAAGAGGTGTTCTACCAAATTATACTTTGTTCCTATCATCCTAGAGCTCAGAGTCTTACGCACAAAGATATTAACTCCCCCTCCCCTCTTCTTATCTCAAGTTGCCACGGTTCTGTCCCTATGAAACGCATTGAAGCCTTTTACACAAACCTCAGCATCAACCACTTTACCATTCAGCCAGCTTTCAGTTAGAACAATAATATCGTAATCACACAGAGATATTGCCTGTTTCAAGTCCTTAATTTTGGTGTTCATGCCACCAATATTTTGATAATACACCCTCAATGAAGTTCGTTTTTTAAGTGTGTATGTGTGGTTTGGCTATGATGTGCAGTTAATTTAGCGATAAAAGGATTACCATTTCTAAATCGGATCCCTATATTCTTCGCACCATCACTCTTCCTGCGATCCAATTCCTCATATGAGAACTTTATAACACTTCTCTACATTACCGTGAGATCAGGTTTAATCTTAGTACTGCTCTCACTAATTCTTGACTTCATTTTAAAACACTGTGAGATAACACCCGAATCAGAGAAAATTACCATAATAGGCCTCGGACGGGATTTTGCCGAAATTTAACCTACAAATGTCCATGCAGTGTTTAAAATGCAATGTTTTGGAGGAAAACCACAAGCTTTTGACTTATTGTGATAGCTGCAACAGGGCTATTCACAAACTCATCTGTTCAGGGCTAAACTCCTCGGAAATTAGGGTCGTAGAACTGAAAGGTCAACGAACTCTGAAGTTTTTGTGCGAAGATTGTCAATCTGGCCTAGTCCAGATCCCCAAAATATTAAAGGCTTTGGATGAACTTAGAGCTGATATTAGAGCCCTAAAAGAGGAGAGGAGACAGAATCTCATGGTGAATGCAGGTTCTCCGGTTCCTCCAGCATCTTCCAGCTCCTTAAATAATGACTTTTTTATTGAACTGCAAGAGCGCCAAAATCGATCTTGCAACCTGTTACTCTTTAACTTGCCTGATCACCACCAAGACCTGGATGATGTCAATACCCCCTTCCTTCAACTCGGAACTCCAAACGATGTGAAAAGCTTAGCACGAATTGGTAATCCTAACAAAAATGGCCATAAGGCTTTAAAGGTAACTTTAAATAGTATAGAGGATGCTCAGAGCATTATTCGTTGTAGAAGTAAATTAAAGGGTAGAAAAATTTTCATCAAATTACCGTCCTATTAGCATCTTGAATGCAATACCTAAAGTCTTTGAAGGTTTAGTTTGCGACTTGTTGTCGCCTAGGGTGGAGCCTCTTCTGATACAGGAGCAATTTGGCTTCAGATCCCATAAGTCAACAGAGTTGAATCTTTTAACACATGTGGATCTTCTGTCGAGAGCCTTGGAGAACGGGGATCAGGTTGACACTATTTACACGACTTTTCCAAGGCTTTCGACAGAGTTTCTCACGGTTTGTTGATCCATAAGCTTAAAAGACTGGGAATTGGTGGACCACTAATTTCTTGGTTTGAGAGCTATTTGACTGATCGTAGGCAGATTGTGAGAATTGGAAATTTTCACTCTAAAGAGGTACAGGTTCCATCTGGTGTACCCCAGGGATCTCACCTGGGTCCTCTCCTCTTTAATGTCTTTATCAACGATATATACGAGTGTTTCACATCCAGCCACTTCTTACTTTTTGCTGATGATCTTAAGTTGAGCTGTATTAAAGGGTGCTCCGATGATTGTGATAAGCTTCAGTATGATTTGAATAACCTTCAAGATAGGTGTTTAAAAAATGGCATGTCTCTCAATCCTGACAAATGTAAGGCTTTAACTTTTTCTTGATCTCGGATGCCTATTTCTTATCAATATGAGATCAACCAATGCTATCTTGAAACCATTTCATCAGTGAGAGACCTGGGTGTGACTCTGGATACAGCTCTTCAATTTTTTCAGCACCTAAACCAAACAGTCACCAAAGCTTTTCAATTGCTGGGTTTTATAGGAAGAACCAATCGGGACTTTACAGGTTTATCAGCTTTAAAAACACTTTACTGTGCCCTTGTACGCCCTCATTTGGAGTACGCTTCTTCAATCTGGTCTCACTTCTATGGCATACATGTTCAGAGTCTTAGACAGGTTGAACATAAATTTTTGAAGCAAATAGCATACAAACTAAACATCTTGGATAATTATAATGACACAGACCTGCTTAGATTTCTCAATATGCCATCTATTACTGCCCGACATAAAAGAAGAGATCTTATAAACTTTTAAAATATATTACATGGTAGAGCAGCAGCACCAGAACTGCTTCATAAAATCGACTTAAGGGTACCCTCTAGGGCTACAAGATCTGCTGAAAGCTTTCATTTTCCAATTCATAGGACAAATTATGGCCTAAATAATTTTATATTCAGAACTGCCAGACTAGCATATGAACACCAGTCAATAGACTTTTTTGCATCTTATAAAACATTCCTGAGCCAAGTCATGAACTGTGATGATTTGTGATTGCAATTAATATTAGGTATATGGGGCATTCGATGGTTCGATAATTCGATGATTCGATAATTCTACACTGGCCTTATAACTCTTATCATTAATCTTATTATTAATTTAATACATATTTGTGCAGTTTACTCCTGGGGTGGTAATTATTTTGGTAATTATTTTGTTATGTTCTTGGTTAATTATATTATTGCTATTATGGTTTTATTGTTAGTGTGAGTTTACTGACTCATTCTGTTACTGATTTAAGCATGTTTCTATTTCTATTTCTATTTATTGTTAACACCATTGTTAATTGGGCTTTGCCCGTTGAAAAATAAAATAAATAAATAAATAAATAAATTTTTAGACCTTGTCAACCTCTCTTGTAATTCTGTAAACATATCAGCACTTTTGTCTGATCCGATGCTTATAGTTTCGAACCTGCTGAATTTAAAAATAATCACCGTTTTCTCTGGAAAAGGTTAGTTTTCGAAATATGATTTTTTTTTAATTAGTACGGTTTTTACAATTTTTTAACTCAACTTTGAGCGCCTATTGAAGCCATAAATTATGCTTAAAGAACTTGGTAATTTCAAGATTTATACAGTCATTTCTGCTTTATTGAATGGTGAAAATTGCAGTTTCCTCTCGAATTTGGTTATGTTTTTGAATCACGATTTTTTGAGGGTCTGTAGATATGGACTCTTTTCGCGAAATGGAAATCCAGATCGTATAAAGAAAAACTGACATTTTTTGGCCTTCTACGCTAGCAAGTTAGTTAGCCCTTTAACGCTTTCTGGTATTACGGTGTTACCAGGCGCCTTTACGAATGCGCCGATCGAAGATTCGCGCCGACTTTATCGAAAACCCCTAAGTATTGTCCGTTAGCAACATCTCTATCGTAGTCAAGGTCGCAGATCCTCTGGAATAGCTTTTCGCGCTAAATATGTGTCAAGTGGTATAACAGTTATACTAGGAGAACGTTCCGGTCCAAATTTTTGTTTGCTTTTGTGCAGTTAGATAGTTTTTATGTTGTAGTTTTTGTTTGTTGGAATAATATCAATTACGACCATGTAAGTTTTGTAGCAGAAGTCGTAATAGTTCCATAGAAATCATTTTGCGGCTGATATATATACTATGAATAGTTTTATACTTTGAGTAGTTTTATTAAAAATATATATATATTAATTTTTAGGTCTAAACTAACGTAAATAATTAGGACGTCATATTCACTTGGTATTTTGATTAATTCATACTGATATGACAGATATCTATTCTTTATATATTTCTCCTGAAGTTTTATTAGTTTTCCAGGCTATAGTATGGTGCGCCAGGAAAATTTTCATGAGAAAACACAATAGCTCCATAAAATATGGCTTATACTCTGTCTCAAAAAGATCCTCGAATATCGGTATATTTATTTTTATTTCAAAATAAATTCTTTCTTATCAACTATTGATAAGGAATTGATTATTAATAAGTAGAAATACGTGAGCTCCATTCGCTATATACAGGGTGGTATAAAATTAAAAATAATTACAAGCCAAAAAAATTATTTCAAAATTTTTCATTTTTAAAAATAATTCCTTTTACATCAATAAATAGAGGGTTTGTTAAGAACTTAAGCTTTTAAATGTTTTAAGAGCAAATTTTATATTCTAGTTTTTGTAAACTGAAGTTATTGTTTATTATACAGCGCACAAACAACAATGCAATATATATTTAAAATTCTAGGAAAAAAACGCTTGAACCCATAGACTTTATTTTGTTTTTTTATGATGTTTAAAAATATTGTAAGGAGTAACTCAAAAAAGCTGATATGTCTATTTACTTTATTTTTATATTTTGACGAAAATTTCGGCATACGTATATTTTTAATTTGTTAGATTGAACATGGAAAAAAGTCAAAACTACTGGAAAAAACCTCTTACTGATACAGAATTGGCAACAGAGGCCGAATTGGCTGCATTTTTGGAAATTACAGAAGAACAGGCAGAAAATTCGGATATAAATGGTGATTCAGATGCCGAAGATGAACTGCCTGCTGAACTTGGAACTCTAGATTCCACAAGAACGTCTTTTGCTTCAACAAACTCTTCTGAATTTGTAATACCTTCTTCATCAGGACTGTCAACACCTGAACCTTCAAGAAAAAGAAAATATATATATCCAGATCTTCGATCTAAATTACAAGAGGAATTTTGTGATTACGATTCTGATGACTCGATTGCAGACAAAACGTATGAACCCGATGAACCACGACCGCTTCAAGTAGCGCTAAATGAAAGCGACAGTGAAGAGGAGCTACAAATTGATGTAACGGCTGCTGAAGAATTCGCTCCCTGGGAAAAAATAGCTGTTGCCCCACAAAGATTAATTGACTTCAAATTTGCCGATAAAATGGGACCAAAAGTATAGGTAAATAAATATTAAATTTGGTTTTACCGTTTTTAACGTTGTTTACAAAAAAAAATGTAATTTTTAGGTTGATTCTGTGGAGCCTATGAACTTCTTTGATGTATTTTTCCAACGCCTTTCCTACCGTTCATAGTTCAACAATCTAGCTTGTATGCCACGCAAAACCACAAAATCCCTGATCTATCGTTGGAAGAATTGAAAGCCTTTGTAGGCGTTTTAATAATAATGGGTTTTAGCTCTTTACCGCAAATGCGGAAATATTGGTCAAGAAGCCAAAATTTTCATAATAAACGGATTTCCAATATTATCCCAGTAAAACGGTTTCTGAAGATTTTAAGGTTTTTGCATTTAAATGATAATTCCCAAATACCTGCTCGGGGTACACCTGAATATGATAAACTTTATAAAATTCGTCCAATGCTTATTCATTTTGGTACCGTTTTTCCTGCCTCATTCAGTCCTGATAGAAATATAGCAATAGACGAAAGTATGATAGCCTTCAAAGGAAGGACATCAATAAAACAATACATGCCAATGAAAGGTATGGGCTTTGGCCTGTTCGAGTACTGGATATTTGTATTCATTTGATATATATCAAGGGAAAGAAGGTCCTAGTGAGGACACACTAGGTGGATGTGTAATTTTGAAGCTATCAAGGCAGTTGGAAGGTAGAGGTTTTTGCATCTATTTTGACAACTTCTTTACATCAATTCCATTGATGCAAAAGTTGTCAGACAGAGGTTTATTTGGCTGCGGCACAATTCGCCAAACAAGAAAATATTTTCCCAAAAATAAGTTGTCAGAGAACAAAAAGATGGCAATCGGTCAAACTGATTTTACTACCTGTAAGGATATATCTATTTGTAAATGGAAAGACCGCGGGACAAAAGCCGTAACAGTATGTAGTAATATGCATAACGCTGCTGAAGTCGGCCAAGTTCTGCGCATAAACAAATTTGGAGAGAGGAAAAATGTAGTTTGTCCACAAGCAATTGTAGACTACAATCAGTTCATGGGAGGTGTTGATAGGTTTGATCAGAGGATGGCTGCTTATTGTATTGGTTGAAAGAGCAGAAGATGGTGGATGAAAATATTTTACTATTTTGTGGATGCTGGCATTGTAAATTTTTACATACTTTATCGAGAAAGTTTAAAATCTAATAATCCACGTAAGAAACCAATGGCTCATTTACAATTTCGAAGCAAACTAGCAGATCAGCTTATTGGCAATTTTACTGCAAGAAAGAAGACCGGTCCTCCTTTGCTTGTAGACTGTTATGTAAATATTGATCATTTACAGCAAAAAACTACTAAGCGACGATGTCAACAATGCGTCAAACAAGGGATTCAAAAAAGGAGCAACGTCATGTGCATTGGCTGTCAAGTGGCATTATGTATAGAATGATTTGCACCCTATCATACCAATTAGTTACAATTTTTTATAAGATAATCTATGTACCTTTAGTCAAATATATATATTTTTCATAAATTTTACATTTTTATTACCTTTACAGGGTGTTTACTTAGATCGTAGCTAAATGATATGTTATTATAAAATAAAAATATCATATTATACGATATTTATAGATAGGTTGAGAGTACATTATAAAATTATTTTTACTTGTCTATCACCTGTTTCTGGCTCACCTCCTAAAAGCAAAACTCGTTTAAAAACATGAACTAAAACGCAGACTATACCTGTATTTATATGTTTTTAAGATCCACGGATAACCAAATATATTTACCTGCGTACTAAGTAAACACCCTGTGTGAAAAATATCATGACGAATAAGAAAAAACTTATTCTTCTAGGTGGTATAGCAGGTCTACCAGGGAACATTTATTACATATTTCTTCCAAATGCTCTCTGGCAAAACGGTTTACCAGCACTAAAAAAATAGCAACTTTGAAAATAATACAAAAATTTACTTAAATATTTTCTAAAGCTACTTTAGATGCCCCTGCATTAGATTTGGGGCCAATTAATTCAGTAAATAATTTTGCGCGTTAAAGGGTTAGTAAACATATTTTCATCAATTTTAATATTTTTCGATTTTTCAAACGAAAAATTTATATCGACAAATCGATTTTTTAAATTTTATGGAAAATAACGTTTTCTGATTCGATACTTATACTCGACGCGCCGAACAGATTCACCAAACACGGAAACCACGGATCCAATAATTCTTTTTATTTTATGATTCCATTGATTCCAAACACAGGAACTTTGATTAAAACACTCTATTTTTATTTTTTGTATTATGGATAAGAAAAATCGAAATGAAGAACAAAACATTGGGTCGATTCAATCATAAAATAAGACGAATTGTTTCCGCGATTGGTGAATCTGTTCGGCGCGCCAAGTATAGACTTTCGAACCTGTTGAATTCAAAAATGATCACCGTTTTCTCTGGAAACTGTTAGTTTTCGAAATACGATTTTTTTCTAATTAGTATGGTTTTTTAAACTTTTTAACTCAAATTTGAGCGTCTATAGAAGCCATACCTGCTCCAACTTTTAACTTTTACTATTTAAAAAAATGTTGACATTTTCTTTTTCGCATCTTTATGCATTTTAATTAAGTCTGCGGCTGCATCGGCAGAACAGATCTAGGACTGCCCTGGTCCAGAATCTTAAACCTTATACTATTTTCTGTAAACACTAAATATTTTCATTACTACTATTATTATTATTATTATTTAAAGTCATTTCAGTACACAATAAATATGCTGTTGTGAGTCAGATGCCCACAGACTATTGGCATTCACGTGCCTTTTTAAGAAAGGAAGGGGGATGCAATTTAACAAAATAAACAACTTTGCCACAATGCCTGTATTAACGTATATTTCTCATTTACATTACTTGATTATAAATAACAAATCGTCGGTGTTAGAAAAATAAACGGACACCTACAATTTCCATGGGGTCTCTTCTTTTCCGAGCAATTATACTGACTAAAGTCACGATAGTAGGAGACTCACAGGAATGTCCATAATGCGAAATTGCAAATACTGTAATAAACTTAAGCATGTAACGGATGCGAAGCCAATAAAGAGACAAAGAAAACAAGATACGTTGGGAAGTTGCATCGGTTCGACTTTATTAAAGATTCCTCCGAAGATTCCTATAGTGTTTTTAAATTCCTATTTCCTATTTATCAATGCATAAGTTTAATTTTTCTACGAGAGAATGAACAAAACTGTTATTCATTTATACGCCTTCCGGATCCTGAAGTTATTGAGTAACACATAATCTAGAGCAAAAATAAAAATTACCTTCCTGTGGCATTCGAAATTGCTATTTTGTTAAAAGCCAATGCATATAAACGAGGCTCGGGTAATCAATCACCAATGCGAGCGTTCACGGCAATGTTTGACCAAAAAAAAATAATTCCCTTAGTATAATGGATCCGCAATTAATATAGAAATTAGCGAATTACTTCACTTTGTGGCATCGCTACAGCAGTGTTCTAGTTCACCACTGCCACTAACATTTATACTAAATTCGATTAGTAACTTTAGTTCACAAAAATTAATGTATCTTTAGCCATATACATGGACGGATGTGTTAAAAGCAATACGGCTTAAACTGTAAATGGAGGAACAAAAATGGAAATTCGATTTTAATAATATTTAGTACCTGTATGCAATAGATAATAGCAGAATTGTAGGTGACTTTGCAATATTGTCAAGTTTACGTTTTTTCAGCAATTAACATAAATTTGATATTTCAATGTTGCAATTTATTGTACGGAAAATTCTGAACTTTGAACTTAAAGTCTAAAATCAACTGATTCTGAGATATTCAGTTTTAAATATTCATCATTAGCAAGCTGGCAGTCTAAGCGAGTAACTGGTAGAAAATGTCTAGTTTAACAGCTTTTATAAAATTTTAGTTTTAGTCTACATTTTGTTCAGCACATTTATTCCTGTGAGACTGAGTCGTCACGCGTCACTCACGGCTTTTTAACGCTCTTTCGTGTAAACTCGGCTCAACAGAGAGACACAGGCAGCGGAGCGAAAAAATATTCCGTAAATATCTTTGCTCTCGTTCAGCATACTTTTCCTGGGTATTGAATGAAACTGGAATGCGTTTAAAATTAACAGGAGTTTAGCAAAGCTGCTTATGAAATCTTCACAGAGGTCATAATTTATATTTTCAAGCCAAAGGTGTAATTAATATTTTGTGAATTAAATAGTTTGGAATTGAAACTTGCTGAACAACGGAAAAGTTGCGTCATGTCTGGTCTGATTTGTAGGTATACCAAAAGGCGACCCCATATCATTTTGTAATTAATTATAAATTAATAAGTTTTAGCTAAACCCCTTCAACATTTTCCTCATTGTGCTTTACTTTTATCATTGAATGGCCGGCCCTGCTAATATTAACCTCTTTGTAGCATAAACCACCACCTGCTAATTATTACTCTAACTAGGAGATTTTTTAAATTTTCTGGAAAAATAACGTTTTCTGATCCGACACTTATACTTTCAACCCCGGTGAATTCGACAGTTTTCTATAGAAATGGTTAGTTTTCGAAAAATGAATTTTTTAAAGAAAAATAGCACGGTTTTTACAATTTTTTACTCAACTTTAAGCGCTTATAAAAGCCATAAATTATGCTTAAAGAACTTGATAATTTCAAGGTTAATACAGTCCTTTCTGCTCCATTGAATGGTAAAAACCGCAGTTTCCTCTCGAATTTGGTTATATTTTTGAATCGTGATTTTTTTGAGGGTCTGCAGTTTTGGACTTTTTTTCGGGAAATGTTTGTGAAAAACTGGAAATCCAGATCGACTAGAGAAAGACTGATATGTTTTTCGTCATCTACGATAGCAAGTTAGCTAGTAAACACATTTTCATCAATTCCTTCCACAACTGGAGCGCGGACTGGTACTCCGCATGTTCTCGTTTTACGGATTTACTAGTAACTCCCACTCCTGCCGCTCCTACCGCTCTCGGTATTCCTCATAAATGATATGATAGACGCCAGTATAGCGCGTGGCGTACGTTGTATTAGTCGTTCGGTAATTAGATGCATGTGCGGAGTGACAGTCCGCAGCGAGTAAGACATCACGTTTTCAACAGTTGTAAATTTATAATACATTTTCCATTTTCATTAAGATTTTCAAGGTAAGAGCAGAAAGTGTACTGAAAATTTTAGTTATAACATCTTATTTTGCTTTATTTCTCAGATCGGATCTTATGAAAAAGATCAGGAAAGGCTTCACGAACTAATGAAACTATGCCTGGATGAGGAAGAAGTCGAGACTCCAATGATAGAGGATGATTGTGATCCTGAAGACGAGGAAGAAGACCTTGTAGAAGAACAAATATTGAATTCAGACACAGATCAAGAAATTTCCGACAATGATTCAGAAGGACCTGACAGTGATTCACACGAACTTGTTTCTTTGCAAGTGCCTTTCTTTCTAGGAAAAAATAAAACCACCAAATGGGAGAAACATATTCCATCGTGTTCTAAAACTAGAAAAGAGAACATAATGAAACATTTGCCTGGGCCAAAAGGACCTATGAAAAATCTCAAAGGTATTTTTGAGATATGGAATTACTTTTTCAATACGGAAATGCTTGGAAAAATCGTTGAATATACCAATCAACATATTCTAAAATTCAGAGACAATTATACACGTGAAAGAAATTGCAAAGAAACTGATATTGCTGAAGTACAGGCTCTGATTAGCCTGCTCTATTTGGCTGGGGTTCTCAAATCTAGCCGGCTTAGTGTTGACGAATTATGGAATGATAATGGTACCGGTGTCGACCAATTCCGCCTTACAATGTCAAAATTCCGTTTCCAGTTTTTGTTGCAGCACTTACGGTTCGACAGTATGGATACTCGTGCCGAGAGAAAACAAATGGATCGACTGGCTCCAATCAGGGACATATTTGAATGTTTTGTCACAAATTGTAAGTCTGCATAAACACCTTACGAAAACGTTACAATCGACGAAAAATTGGAAGCCTTTAGGAGAAAATGCTTATTTCGGCAATATATTCCGAGTAAGCCGAATAGATATGGACTAAAAGTATTTGCTATGGTCGATTCAAAATTATATTATACCTGCAATTTGGAGGTGTATGTTGGAACACAGCCAGATGGACCCTATTCCGTCGATAACTCACCGTCAGCTGTTGTTCGTCGACTTGTTGAGCCTATTCGACACTCCAGAAGAAATGTGACCTGCGATAATTGGTTCAGTAGTGTACCACTTGTGCAAAATTTATTGACGGAATACACTCTCACTTTCTTGGGCACCATAAGAAAAAACAAAGCTGAACTTCCTCCAGAATTTTCCAATCCAACAGGAAGACCAATAGGCTCAAGTATGTTTGGATTTAGTAAAGATATGACGATTGTCTCTTATATACCGAAGAGAAATAAAAATGTATTGCTTATTTCAAGTCTCCACCATGATGATAATATTGACGCAGAAACAGGAAAAGCAGAGATGATAATCGATTGTAATGGTTCGACAGGTGGAGTCGATATACTAGATAAAATGTGTGCCTCCTACGATTGCGCTAGGAATACTCGGCGTTGGCCGATGGTAATTTTTTATGCACTACTCAACATGGCTGGGGTTAATTCCATGGTATTATATCATTTACAAAATCCAGACAAAAAATTACCACGGCGAAAGTTTTTGCATCTACTTTCATCTCAACTAGCAGAAAATCATCTCCGCTCTCGGGCAATGCAATCAAATATTCCCAAAACCATATATCTAAGAATAAAAGAGATATTTGGTATTAGAAATCCAGATCCTGATCCACAGCCAATGAACATTAGAGGACGATGCCACTATTGTGATAGGAAGAAAAACCGTCCAACACGATTCTCATGTCGATTTTGTAACAAGTTTATGTGTTTGGAACATCTAACTTGTGTTTGTTCAGATTGCTATGAACATTGAGTTTAAAGTTTATTGAAACATTTTTTATTTTGTGTTTTAGTATGTGTTTAATATTCCGAATTAATGAAATAAAGCTTTGTTTATAAGATTTTAGTGTTTTCATAATAATATGCAGACTAAATCCACACCCATATTGGATATTTTAGTATGCGGACTCAGAGTCCGCCGCCAGTAACGGTTAGAGAAATATGCGCCAGTAGCGGAAGGTTAAAATTTTTCGATTTTTCGAAGGAAGGTATTTTTATAGCGACAAATCGATTTTTTTAATTTTCTGGAAAAATAACGTTTCTTGATCCGATATTTATACTTTCGAACCTCCTGAATTCGAAAATGATCACCGGTTTTTTTCTGGAAACGGTTAGTTTTCGAAATATATTTTTTAATTAGTACGGTTTTTACAATCTTTAACTCAAATTTGAGCGCCTATAGAAGCCATAAATTATGCTTAAAGAACTTGTATTCACTTGTTTTACTAGTATTTGGTTATATTTTTAAATCGCGATTTATTGAGGATCTGCAGTTTTGGACTTTTTTCGGGAAATTTTTGTTAAAAACTGGAAATTTTGGAGAAAAGCTGTTATTTTTTTCATCACCTACGCTAGCAAGTTGGTTCATACATCCTTAGCAAAACTTTTAATGAAGGGCGGGTAGATATCGCCTTTCTCCAGGAGCCCTCGCTAGCAACCACAGGCCAAATACGAGGCCTAGGTAATACATCAGGTAAGATAATTTGCTCTGGAAACAAACCCAAAGTATGTATCTTAATAAAAAAAATTGTGTGTGCTTAAGACCACACGATAAAAGTGAAAACTTCAACAAGCGGGGTCATCGGTTGTCAGAATTTCGGTCAGAGCCTTCATTGCAGAGATAGGGGCGAAAAACGGTTTATCCCCCAAAATCCCCCCTTAAATTAGAGCCCTGGTTCCCCCGTATGGTCAAAGGTGGCTCCCCATGGGGCACACCTACCATAAAAATTTCGACCCCTTACCTCTTCCCGTTCTCCTGATATTAGTTATTTAAGTTTTTCCTTCTCCCCCTCCCCTGACCATACGGGGGGGGAGGGGATACGGGGTCCCGTTTAGGTCCAGGATCTTCTTTTTACCCCGGCTACATCCCCTGAAAATTTCAGCCCTTCACCTATACGGGAACATGCCATACATCCGAGCGTGACGGCTCCGAGCGTGACGCGTGACGATTTTACTGAATTCAATCCCCAGGAAAAGACGCAAAACGCGCCTAAAGAAGTTTTCACTTCAACAACATGAAACTTTTCAAAATATCAGATCATTGCTCGCGGGACATGGCGACAGCGCTTGTCAAAATACCCAAGGGACAGGGCACAACGGATATGATCGTATACTCTGCCTACTTTCCTGGGAACGCTGAAGCAAACCAACCTCATCCAATTGAAGTGCGGAACTTGATCGCCTACAGTCGGAGGAAGAACACCCATCTACTAGTTGGATGTGATGCCAATGCGCACCATACAGTGTGGGGCAGCACGGACACCAACCAGAGAGGTGAGTCATTATACAATTATTTACTAGGGGAGTGGCTGGTTGTTAATAACAGGGGCTCTGAACCTACCTTTGTTACTGCCAATACGCAGGTGGTATTAGATCTAACGATCAGTGATAATCTCTTATCCACAAAAATCTCAGATTGGATAGTGTCATCAGAGCCCTCGTGCTCTGATCATAGACATGTTTTCTTCAATCTGAAAATAGGCGAAAGACCCATCTTTGAATACAGAGACCCTAAGTGCACTGATTGGGATGTTTTTAGTCTTACCCTTCAGGAGCAGATGTGGACCTCTATTGCAAAAATATCAAATCGTGATGAGATTGAGCTGGCCTCGGAGCAACTGAGGTCAGCCATAAATACGGCTTACCATAAAAACTGTCTCAAGACTCAAGACTAAAAGGGATAACAGAGGAACCACTTGGTGGAACAACTCCCTTGACAAACAAAGAAAGGAGGTTCGTAAACTCTCTAATAGAGCTAAAGAGACCGGCATATGGGATCAATACAGAACTGCTTTAACGAACTACAACAAAGCCATCAGAGAGGCAAAAAAGAATTCATGGGAAACCTTCTGTCAGAGCATAACAGATGCACCTGGCAATGCTAGGATCCATAGAATCTTCTCCAGAGAACCCGTTTAGGAGTTAGGATCGCTAAAACGACCTGACGGTTCCATTACGGAATCTGGCATAGAAACGTTAGAGCTTCTGGCTCACTCCCCGGGATGTCGGATTTTGCATAATGATGAGCAGGAGCCTTTTTGGGCTGCAAAACGGTTTGGAGGTATTAACACCGTTCTTAATTAAACTTTTTAGAGCCAGCCTAACGAGTAATTATATACCTGGCAGCTGGACTAAATTCAGAGTGGTGTACATCCCAAAGATGAGACGTGGGGAATCAACACCTAACTCATGGAGACCAATAAATCTGACCTCTTTTTTGTTGAAATGCATGGAAAAGATACTCGACGTGCACATTAGAACGGGTGCACTTGGTGAGTATCCGCTAAATGCTCACCCATATGCGTATCAGACCGGCAAATCTACAGAACTAGCACTAAACAACTTTGTCGGGAACATAACACAAGCGTTAGACAGCAAGACTGTCGCGGTGGGTGTGTTCTTAGACATTGAAGGAGCATTCAATAATGCATAACCAAACTCCTTATACACAGCATTAGCTGAAAGAGGGGTTGAACCACAAATAAGGAACTGGATCGAAAGTATGTAAAATTGCAGAGTAGGCACAACAACCCTATAGGGCGAGAGCTAGAGATTCAGGGCTGTTAGGACGGGGTTTTGTCGCCCCTTCTGTGGTCTCTCCTGATGGATGGTCTGTTAGCGGTCCTCTCGCTTTGAGATGTGGAGGTGCAGGCATGCGCGGATGATCTAGTAATACTGATTAGAAGCAACTCGCAAAGAACTATCTCAGATGATCTGCAAGAGGTGCTAACCTTGATCTATAACTGGTGGGAAAGGGAACAACTATCTGTGAACCCACACAAAAGAGTTATAGTACTGTTCACAAGGAAGAAAAGGCTGGAAGACCTAAGACCACATTCACTCAAAGGAGAATCAATCCCATTTGCGAATACAGTGAAGTATCTGGGAATTACCTTAGATAAACACTTAACTAGAATGCGAATCTGGATAAAATTGCTGCAAAAGCGAAACTGTCACTATGGACCTGCAGACGCATTTGTGACAAAACGTGGGGCATACATCCCAAAAAATGCACTGGCTCTATATTGCGGTCATAAGACCAATGGTAACATATGGAGCAGAAGCTTGGTACTCAAATAGCTTACAGAGCTCCGCGAGAATCAAATGATCTACCTTACAAAGACAAGCGTGTCTGGCAATTAGTGCAGCCTTCGGCACTGCACCCACGGCAACGCTTGAGTGTCTTCTAAATCTGCCACCTCACCAAATAGTGCTGGAAAAGGAAGCCAGATGGGCGACGTATAGATTGACACAGGCGGTGATCAACAATCCGCAGGCGATCATCATGGTGCCCAAAATGCCAATGAGCATGACAGTGTGTTGGGTCTACGATCGAATAGTATGCCTACCAAAACTACCTATTACCATGCCGATGACGTCCTCCTACCAGAGAGGAACGAATGGGCAAAAGACTCGGAACATCTGAGAATAACAGAGAATAGTTGGTTCACTGACGGCTTCAAGACCAATGATGGTACAGGAGCCGCTGCATGGAAGTAAAATGGTAAAGTTGAGCTTAAGTGTTCCCTAGGCAAACATCAACCATTTTTCAGGCTGGAGTTAAGGCCATTGATATGACTGCACAGTGGCTCATCGATAGAAACTGGAAAGGTAAGTCAATCAAAATTTTCTCGAACAGTCCAGCTGCTTTAAAAGCTCTTGAATCTAGCCATTGTTCATCCAAGATAGTGTGGAACTATCAGGAACTACTCACCAAACTAGGTAGAGAAAATAAACTTACCTTGATCTGGATACCTGAACATACAGGATATTAAGGCAACGAAAAAGCTGATGCTCTTGCGAAGCAGGCGGCCGCAACGGCCTTCACAGGATCAGATCCAGTACTGGGAATAGCTTATAATATTGCTAAAGAAGCCCTCACCAGGTGGACACAAAAGTAATTTGTAGAAAATGGAGAGAATTACCAGGCCTAACTCATTCAAAGATGGCGCTGAATCTGCCATCAGGAGAGAGAACTAAACAACTTCTTCAACTTGGCCGACAGCAGGTACAGGCTGTAGTTGGCATGTACACTGGCCATTGTCGGCTAAGAAGCCACATGAACAAAAGAACAAGATAGGGCTCTCCGAAGAAACGGAATGCCGCTTGTGCTTGGAGGACGAAGAAACAATGGAGCATGTTGTATGCCACTGTTCAGCAAAGAGAAGAATCAGACAAGTCTTTGGAAATTCTCAAATCACACTTGCAGATTTGAAAACTATCCACCCCAGAAAGCTGTTCGATTTCATGAAAAGGATCGAGCCTCTTGCATAGTGGGAACCACAGATGTGAGCCACACTAGACCAAGGGTCGCAGTGGACGGTCCTATTTGGGCCCACGCACGTGTACGAATACGAATACCAATAGTTATACTAAAAGCAAAAACATATCATACCAATATAAAGCTGTTACACCAAATATTTCTCAAAATATATCGGAAAATGTAGCATGATAGATAGATGTAACGTAGCGACGGAATCATCCCCCTCATTCTCACTCATCGCTACATTCGAAGAATAAGGACCGAAATATTTCCGGATAAATTTCCACAAAGAAGTTTATTAAACGGCTGGTTTGCACCATCGATATCGTTTTCAAGATGCAACATTAACGGAATAAGTAATACCCTATAGTCGTACCTCGTGGAGTAACTATTCGCCGATACTATATTGAGTGGTTTATGAAGTACCCTGTCGAGCAGAACCGGCTAAATCATTTCCCTTTATTTCGCGAAGAAATTTACGACCGTCGTTCATCATATTTATTACATATATCATGAAGTTGCAATTCTTGCACTATTGGAAACGAAGTTTACCTTCGCCGTATTTTCTTGCATCGAAGCGGGAGTAATTAAACGCAGATTTTTATCGTCTAGGCACAGCCAGGCCGCAGAAGCAATGCCCTAAGTGATACTTTTTTTTGAAACAAGTACTAAGGCGGTATTTTGAAGAATATTACCAAGCTATGTAATACAGAACAAGCAATAAAGTCATCGGGGAACTTTTGGCACGGTTGGATGTATATTAAATATGTGTACTTGCAGAGGTTCAATTCTGTAAATTAATAAAACGTAACTGGCAAATTACGACTATATTAAATATACCTATGCATGATCAATATAGACGCAAAAGTGAATGTTTTCAGAACCGGAATTTAGATTAAAGTTACCTCCAGGTAATTTGGGTCTAATCTAAACATGCATAAAAAGACGTTTAACCTTGTGATGAAATTCCCAAATTTGTTTTTTTTATTTATTTATAGATGTCTCACATGATTAATTAAAGAAAAACCTTAACTTTGTCAGGAGGTATTTTATTTATGAGAACTGATTCAGATACAAAGTTTAAGGTCGACAGTTGTAAGATTAATTTTTGTTTTGATACATTTATTCCAGTTCCTAGTCACAAATGATTTTGCTAATCGCTAGATGACGTCTTGCTGAAATATTTTGATTTATTGTGTAGCAGTAAATGACCTTTTCAATAAATCTTGAAAATTTTTAAACATGTAATCATGAGTCCCGTCATCTTCCAGAGTACAAAACAACGAAGAAAAATACTCTATACTCTGAATATTAAAAGTGTATAGTTGTATGCCTTCCTTGCAATCCTTTAATGTATAGGTGTTTTAATGTTTTTTTGTACAATTTTAACCTATGTTGATTATAAGTGTATCTTTGAATTGCGCCACACCATTATTTTTATGTCACAAGTTCTTTGTATTATTAACAATAAACGAATAAGCCGCCGCAATAACACAGCTTGTATATCACCGCAAAAATTCAATTACAAAACGAAAGTAATCTCGTAGTAAGAAAAACTTGCTTGATATTATGTTGAAAATTGCTGCACAAGTACGTCAACAATGCCAACAACAGATAATTTAGGACACGGCTAAAGGTCGTGTTACGTGTTCGCTGGAAGCCAAAACAAAAAATTTCGGGTTTTGTATGCAAAGGATTTGGATAAAACATATGATAAATGGCATCAAAAATAGGATATTATATATTTCAACATTCTGAAACACTTTAAAGTTTGTATTTTCTTTATATAGCGTCTATGAGGTAACAATGAATTGTAAAATAATGAGACTTAACTTAACAGAGCGTTGCTTGCTTAATCCATAAAGTTGAACACAAAATTCAAATTAATTTATTGCCCTTTTGGTTCTTATACTTTGGGTCATCAGGTATAACCCTACTCCTATTCTAAACAATAAACATCACTTGCCACCTATAGGACTATACTTTAAAGAAAGAGAAATTTTATTATACCAGGATATAAAAAATAAACAGACAAACAAAGTCAAGATATAAAATGTACAATTTAAAATTCAAAGCACAAGTGTTCAAAAGAAAGCACACACATATGAGTACATGAGATCAATATTATGACCCAATAAAACGGCTATTACCAAATGCTAGCAGTAAGCACAGTCCATCCCTCCCGCAATATGTCCCAATGGTGCACAAGAAATTCATGAGTACTGTAAAATGGATGTGAACTAAAGAACTTTTTCATGGTTTGCTTAAATTTTGCGCAGGGTCTAGTGTCTTTCATGCTTGTTGGAAGACGGTTAAACACTTTTATACCCATGTACCTAAGAGTGCCTAAACATGCAACAACTTTGTATAAGAGAAGTTGTTGCATGTTTAGGTACTCTTAGGTTAGCCCCGTACCTTGTTACAACACCACTATTTTTATACCACCCATTGCACTATTACTCACAAATTTATCCCTATACTGATAAACGTAACAACACATATGATACAAGTACACTGAATAAGCTGTCATGATCTTAAGTTTATTAAATAGTTTTACATAGCTGTCGAGGAAGCCAGCTCTACACATCGTTCTTATAATGCGCTTCTGCAATACAAAAAGATGGGACATCACCTGGTTTTGGTCTCCCCAAAATAAAGCACCATACAACTGCCCTTCCATCCCTTAATGTGTACTGTTTGAACGCGATCTTGTAAAAACGATTTGATCCAGTTCAGACTAACACCCCTGACACCTACCCTTTCAAGCTTTTCAAATAAGATGCTATGATGCATTAGGTCAAAAGCTTTGCTTAAATCCAAGTAAATGCTAATTGTTGTATTGCTGACATCAAGGGAATTCATTATGGCTAATATATGTTCAAAAAGAGTTGTCTGAGTGGATCGATATTGTAAAAAACCATGTTGCGTAGTACTGAAACATGAAAAGGTATATAGGAAGTTTAGTAGTCTATTGTAGAATGCCCTTTCAAATACTTTTGAAAACCCAGATGGGATGGCAATTGGTCCATAATTCTCCAAATGGTTCTTATCGCCCTTTTTATGCAAAGGTATGATTCGACTCTTTTTCAAGTAGGGAAGAGACCTTCAAGAAATGACTTGTTGATTATGAATGAAAGTGGTTTGCACATTAAAAGTGATATATTTTTTAAGAGACTACATGGGATTTCATCTAGCCCTGCTGACCTTTTTGAGCATGTGGTATTCAATATACCCACAATCTCCTTCTCATCCATAGGAGTCAGAAAGAATGATCTTTCGTTAATAGAATTCAGCTCATGCTGGTTCTCCACTTCATCCCCTTTAACCATCGGAAGTTCGCCAGAGTAGTCGCTAAACAAACCACAAATTTTGTCAGCATCAGTGATAGTCTCCCTATTCCTTTCCATCTCAAAGTGATGAGCATTGCTGATCTTATTAGTTTCCTGTTTCAGGATGTCCCATGCACACTTACTGGGATTATTTTTTGAGGTTGCCATTTTTTTATCATAGAATTTTTTTTTCGTTGAGTCAACATTTTCCTATAATCTGCCAATTTATTTTTATAAAGAGTGTTAATTTGTTCGCTGTCATCATGACACTTTAGCCAGTATAGGTTTTGTACTTCCTGAGACAGCTGTGTAATCTCATGGTTGTACCATTTTTTCCTATCATACTTGCTAGATTTTGTTTTAATTCTTTTTCGGAAAGGCTTTATTAAAATAATACATAAACGTGTCAGAAAATGCTAGGTTTGCATCATTATTGTTGTTGACTATATCTTCCCAGCTTTCACTCATGAGAAGAGATATGAGGTATCTTTTGTTTTCCTCTGAAAATTACCTAGATATTGTAGATTCATCTGTGGCTTTGACATTGCAGTCAACAATAAAATCTCCCGATACAATTACATTGGCGGAAGTTCTGTTAAAGTATTGCAGTATATTTTCCAATTTGGTCATAAATATGTCCAGACAGGCTCCAGGGGAACGATATACACTAATAATAAAATCTTTTTTATTGTTTACTGTAAATTTACCAACACAGTGTTCAAAATACTGGTCTATATTACTGACCTTAGTGTCGACTGACATTAATTTAAAGTTTTTACCATGTAACAACATTGTGCTCCCGCCCGCGCCGCGCATAGACTCCCTGCTAAAACTACTTATAAAAAATTTCCAGCTCATAGGCCTTCATTTCATCAGCTGTCAGCCAGTGTTCGCAGATTGATACTATATCATATTGATTTTGGTTGAAAAGTTGCTCGAGTTCTAGGTTCTTTGGTCGAGAGCTTTGCATATTCAATTGTAGTAGGCTAATTCTACCTGTTGAGGTTACCTCTCCGTGGCGGATATCTTTGATTCCAGGATTGATACCTGTTTTGGTACTTGTTCCCTCCGCTTGTTGTTCGTGTACCTCGAAAAAGATAGTTTCCTTGGCCAGACGGCTGGATTTAAAAGTTCCTGTTTTTGATCGACGTCAATTCCAAGTTTAAATGAATTAAATAGATTGTGCTTGTTTGGAATCAACTCACAAACAAATTCACGATCTGGAGACCTATTTGAGGTATTCAGATAGATCTTTTGTCATATATGTTGTTCTATATTTGGAGACAAACAGCCAGAATTTCTGCTTTGCCGCTGTGTTTGGCTCCATCTTGTTTGTACCTATTATCTTCGAGCTGTTACGAGACTCCTTTATGCCTATTACAGCATCATTATTCTGGCCTGATTAGCGTCTTCAACGGCCTTAGAGACTTGTGTGAGAGTAATTATTCCAGTTTCACGTGTGGTGTTTTTTTTTTCTGGGAAACCTCATCACTCTGAGGCATGTGAAATGGCTTCAAAGTCTGTTGAGAGCAGGGGGGGGGGAGATGCTGCATCTCCCGTGCAGCAACGGGGGTCTCAGGACGAATCGTTCTAGTATCGTTGGTCATATTTATTTGCTGCTTCAGACTATGGTGGTTGCCGATACGACTGAAACCATTGCAGCAGGAACCGACGGCGCCGGCGGTGGGGCAGGAGTTATGTTGGTCTCTGGGAGAACTCTATCTTTCCCCTTACTTCTCGAACCAGACTTGCCGGAATTTGAGCTCTGCAGAGTTGTCGAGTGATTATCAGGTAAACTCTCTCTCTCTGACCAGAGACATTAAGTATACTTTTTAGGTTACATTTTATTGGGGCCAGATGAAATTCCAAGGTTTCATGTAGAATATTTTCCATTGTTTTTGATATTAGTATTTCTGAAAATTGGGATAGACAACTGGGATAGTTAAGCTTTTTAATATCGCATACAGACTTCTCGTTTTCTTTCTCTAGCGCTTCAATTGAGACTATCATGCCTTTATTTAGGGATGTTAGGTCGACAATTTCCCTGGATAATTTATCATTAATTTTTGATGCTGTTAAATTTTCATTCGAAAGCTTCCCATTGCATATCTCCATTTCCTTTTTTTTATCCTGAAGTTCCTTGATCCAGTTATTTAGTTTGTTAAGCTGTGATGTATATTTGTGCTCGGCCTCTGTATTGTCCTCTTCAAATATTTGGCTATTGCGTTTTATTCTTGTTATATGATTATCTCTAGTTTCTCAATTTCAACCTTAAATTGTTGATCTTTTTCTTCATCTTCAGCTGCCCAGTAGATTTGTACCCCCCGAAAATTTTTCAATTTAGAAAAACCTGGATGGTGGATCTATGATTGCCTGCTGAGTAATCACTTTTAAAACTAAAAAACATGTTAGTCATAAAAAGGAGAGGAGAGGTAGAGGGCATTTATACGAAAGAGTGAATTTAATTCTCATATTTTTTTATAAAACATGCACAATATTTTTGTTATAAAATTATAATGGCGAAACTTTGACAGCGTGTATCGCAGTTAAAATAAATAAATAGTTCTAATAGAATTGTCTCCGAAAATGCCTTATTTCGGCTATGTAGGTCCTTGAGATATTATAAATAATTTTTCCCCACTTTTTTAAACTAACTATTGATTAGTTTCAATCTTATTTGGCTTATTTTCATTGGTTTTGCTTAGATTAGGCTAGGTTTCATCTGATTTATTTAATTTTAGATAGTTTAGATTCTTTTTAGTTGGCCAAAATTAAAATTTATCTGTTTAATTTTGGTACGGTTTGGTCGCTTGTTATTTGTACGATTTTTTAGAATTTTAATTATTGACTAGTTTGATTATTTTATGTTATTTTGTACCACGCTATGATGTATGTCGTCGCTTATTACGGTGGTAATGAGTTAAGCACATGCAAAATTGCTAAATATCATACATGAAGGTTTGTTACCTAGAAGCAGCTTAATATGTTATTATTTTTATAACAATAAAAATTCATAAAAATTGCTGCTCTAAGGCAACAAAATTAAATGCACGCTCTTTAAACAATGTATAATATTTAGACTATTTCTTGAGATGAAACTAAACTTAACAGAAAACAGTCAAAGTGACACTTTTTTAAATCAAACAATATATCGGTAACCCAGCTCTTTTCTAGTGCAAGATAATTTGAAAACATGGCGGGTGGAGATCACGAAAGCGATATCGCTCCGGCTAAAGTGACCTTTGAATGCTGTAAAACGCGAGTAGTGAGTTACGCGGTATGCGTGGAATGTGGAAAATGTTTCCATAAATCATGTGCGGTAAGAGATTTTGCTGGGAAAATTAAATTTATCGATGAAACCCGGCTTTATTGCGGCAATCATAATTGTGACACAACCTCAAATACTGTTGTAAACATGAAAACTAATTCCGCTGAGCAAATTGATGAAATTGAGAGTCTTAGACAACTGCTCTCTCAAAAAAAGAACGAAATAAGACTCTTAAAAGAGAAATCGTCCAATCAGGAGGAAAAAATCAGTGCCTTAGAAATTCAAGTGCAAACAAATTCTGCGCCTGAAGGTCAAACAAGGTCGCCGTCTTCGGCAACGGAAGTAGAAAACAAGTATTTAAAACTACTTTTAGATGAATGGAAGGACAAGAACAATGTTTTGAAGGAAAATAATAGCCTTCTGAGGGACAAGGTCAAGCAGGATGAAATCGTTTCTGTTTCAAAACCAGACAAGTCCCCGAAAGAAATTGAAAAAGCAAGCTTTCCTAGAAAGGCAGACTTGCCATTCATATCCAGTGATACCGACGTAGAAACACAGCAATTCTCCGTCTCGCAAGAGAGCATGCAACAAAACTCATCAAATGTTGTCCCGGAGGCCTTAACTGTCAATCCGACCTCAAGTAAACCTGCACCCATTACGAAGAGCCATCTATGTGAGGCTATCAAGAATGCAAAGGAAGCACTAAAAAATAACAATACTCCTCGGAATGATGGTTTCATTCTAGTTAATAACAAGAAACCAAAGAAAAGGACCAAGGTTTTAATTGGTGACATGGACTCTACTGAGAACAATAAATTGAGAGGGGCTCGACAAATAGTCTTTTTACATGTGTATAAATTACATCCTAATACAACAGTTGAAGAAATTACTGATTACCTGAAACCAATGTTTCCTGAAGTTGAATGTGAGAAAATGAACTCGAAGTTTCCAAAATACTATTCATCCTACAAGATCTCCATTTCTGAGTCAAATCTAAATAGAGCAATGGAACCAAACATATGGCCAAAAAATGTATGTATTAATAGGTTTTTTCATCGACTAGCACCCAAAACCCATTCAACTTAGTGATTCCAAGCAAGCTTCTAAGTACAGATGATGCAAGCTGCTCTATGGCTGACAAGGAGGGCCTTTTAGTTTTACACCAGAATATCCAATCACTTAGGAACAAAACACTGAAACTGGAGTGTTTAATTAATGGCATTGTTGGTAGGCCAAGCATTCTACTGCTAACTGAACACTGGATGAAGCAAGAGGAGGAATCTTGTGTAAAAATTCAAGGTTACAGAATGGTTTCCTGCTATTCACGACCTACTATGGAACATGGAGGAGCTTGTATCTATGCAGATACCAACATGGACCTCACTGATGTGGACGGAATACGCCAGAAGAGTGTTGAAGGTGTTGTCGAGTTTGCTTGTGCAGTGGATCGTAAGATAAAACTGGCTGTCCTGTGTGTTTATCGGAGAGGCGTGGGCTCTTTTCAGGACTTTGTGGAAAAAATGGAAGCAGTGCTTTCATTTTTTCCACAGTATCCTTGTTGACTCTTTTGTTGCCTATAAGATTGTTATTGGAGGCGACTTCAACATAGATTTACTTGATAAAAGTGAGCAAGCTAAACAATTTCTGGATGTAATTCATGTTTTTAATTTCCATCAGTGTATTTTTGAGGCTACTAGGGTAACTACCTCCTCAGCAACACTAATAGATAATAAATTTATTAACTCGGACAGTGGGTTTAGGAGCTATGTTCTAAATACTGCTCTTTCAGGTCATAAAGCTCAAGTCATAAACATACACAATATTGAATTCAATAAAACAAAGCCCAAACATGTGTTTAGGAGGCTTTTCACAAAAAGTAAAGAGCATCATTTTGAACAAGAACTTCTGAGAGTCGATTGGTCGCCAGTGTGTAGGTGCACAACAGGTAACTTAGACTATAATACTTTTTTAAATATTTTTTTGGAACTCATAAAAAGAATATTTGTTTTAAAAAAATTAAATTGCATGAAGGGGTCGAAGTCTTGGATAACAAATGGTATAAAAATATCATGCTGTCATAAACGAGTCTTATACTATAAGAAAACCAAGGGGCAAGTGTCTGGCCTTTTCTTTAGTAAATATTGTAGTATTTGGAAGAAAGTAATAATTAAAGCTAAGCAGATGGCCAACACAAACTTTATTGAGGGGGCTGAGAACAAGGTAAAAGCGACATGGAAGGTGGTGAAAGATATCACGGATAGATCTAGTAAAATACTACAATTGTCGAGAACTTCTTAAACAAATATAACGATCCTCTTACAATTGTAAACACCCTAAACAATTATTTTGTAAATTCATGTCCTAGTGTACTCTCGCAAACTCAAAGCCCTAATTATCAGGGTGGGGCAACTAGACTGGCGTCTTCTATCTACCTGCTACCAACCGACCCTGAAGAAGTAATTAAGACCATAAGAAAACTTAAAAATGTAAAGGCAGTAAGTGATGATCAGACTCCAATCTCACTCCTTAAGAAAACGGCCTATATTATTGCAGCGCCCATAGCATTCATTTTAAACTTAAACATCCAGTTGAGAGACATATCAACTGGATGTTTCCCAGTAAAATTAAAAAATGCCTATATCAAGGC
>MU184372.1:28788-71806 GCA_016904865.1 Pissodes strobi | reverse complement strand
AATACATAAGAAAGGCGAAAAGGATGATGAGAAGAATTACAGACCTATCTCACTGCTGCCTAATATAAGTAAAGTTTTTGAAAATATTTTTTACAGTAGATTTATGACCTTCTTCGAGGGTAACTCGGTAATCTCAAATAGTCAAAATGGCTTTAGAGGGGGCAAGTCAACCATACGTGCCATATATCAAGCTATGATTAAGATTTTGGACTCATTAAACAACAAAAACAAACATTGGGCATGTGCTTGGACCTTTCTAAAGCCTTTGACAGTGTAGATTATGTGAAATTGCTTGAGAAGCTTGAAATGTATGGTGTCAGAGGTGTTGTCTTAGATTTGCTGTCATCATACTTGGAGGGTAGAACTCAGCAGGTAGTGGAGTCGGATCCTCGTGGCAACATGGTTATCTCAAATAAGGTTAGTGTAGAAAAGGGCGTACACCAGGGGCCCGTTGCCTTATATTTTGTATACGAATGAACTGCCAGATGTCACTGGGGAGACGACTGTGATGTAGGCTGATGACACCACAATTATTTTCAGCGAGGATACACCAGAGGTGCTCTCTGTGAGTGTAAATTCTGTTTGTGACACTCTTGGTGGGTACTTCTCAGCCAACAACCTGTTATTAAATATGTCAAAAACTCAGTGTCTTCTCTTTGGAAACAGAGTACTGAACAGCTTTAGTTTTAATACAATAATGTACTAGTGATATCTGTTGAGAGTGTTTCTCTTCTGGGAGTTGACCTTGATCAAAGATTGAATTGGGGGGTGCATATTGATGGTGTCGCAACCAGGGTTGCACGTTATTGTTATGCTCTCAAGATTATAGCGAACCTGGTTGGTATTGGTGCTGCTCTGACAGCCTATCATGCATTTATTCACTCACGTATTAAGTATGGACTGATATTTTGGGGCAATTCATCTGAAATGCGTAGAATATTTGTACTGCAGAAGCGGTGTTTGCGTTTGATTTTTGGCATGAAAATACTCAGAATCATGTAAAGGAATTTTTATCGACAATAATATTTTAACTGTTATCTGTTTGTATATTCTGGATTGTGTACTGTTTGTTATTGATAATAGCGATCTGTTTGTGGACTCTCACCTAACCCATAATTATCCTACTAGAAATAAAAACAATCTGGTTCCCGATAAGTACAATTTTGCATCCCCAAAAAAATGTTGAGTTCTCTGTAATAAAGATCTTTAACTGCATTCCTGTAAGTGTTCGAGGTTATCCTAGAATTAAGCTGAAACATGTACTCAGATATTTTCTGAGTAAGAATGCTTTCTACTCTATAGAAGAATGTATTTCCTGTAATAAAAGTGATCTTAAATAAAATGCGTATTATATATTATTTACATATATTTTTATCAATTTTTAGTTTTTTGGTTACTACAATTTTATTTGCCTATGCCAAATCACATATACATTTGATTGGCATTACTTTATGTTCGTTATTCTATAGGATTGTATACAATAGTATTTGCTAAATGTATGTACAATGTACCTATATTTCTACTTTATATGTAAGTTTTTTGTTGTATTTGTGACACTGTTCCACGCCTAGTTTCGCTTCTGTAACTCATTGTTCTGTTATAAGGAATAAATAAAAGTTTATCTATCTATCTATCTACCATAACTGCTTAAAAATTGCCGAAAATTCTGAGAGAAGAGGTGTTGCTTGGAAAGTACCTGAGTATATTTTCTTTGTTGTTTTGAAGCATACTTTTTGCAAAATTGCCTAACATTATACTTACAGGTTTGTTGCCTAGAAACAGCTTGAATGGGTTATTGTTTTTATAACAATAAAAAATATAAAAGCTGTTTCTTTAAAGTAACAAAATTAAATGCACGATTTTCAAAAAAATTTATATTTTTCAGACTATTTCTTGACATAAAACTATAATTGAAAGTATGTTGTCAAAGTAACACTTTTTAAATCAAACCATATATCAGTAACAGGGCACTTTTCCAGTGCAATATCATGAGTGCTTAAAAATTACCAAAAAATTCTGAGAAAAGGGGTGTTGCTTGGAAACTACCTGAGTTTATTTTCTTTGTTGTATAATTTCTGCAAAATTGCTGTAAATTATACATGCAGGTTTATTACCTAGAAACAGCTTGAATGGATTATTGTTTTTATAACGATAAAAATTCATAAAATTTGTTTCTCTAAGGCAACAAATTAAAATGCAAGCTCTTCAAACAATTTACAATTACACTATTTCCTGAGAGAAAATTATATTTTAAAATATACTGTCTAAGTGACACTTTTTTAAGACCAAACCATATATCTGTAACCGGGCACTTTCTAAGTGCAACACCCTAAGTGCTTATGAATTCACAAAAATTCTGCTTGGAAACTACCCTGCTTGTTGCTTGAATGTGTTATTGTTTTTTATAACAATAAAAATGTATAAAAGCTGTTTCTTTAAAGTAACAAAATTAAATGCACGATTTTCAAAAGATTTAAATTTCTTATGACTATTTCTTGAGATAAAACTAAATTTAAAAATATACTGTCAAAATGACACTTTATTTTCAAATCAAACCATATATATGGTAATATACGGCAATCGGGCACTTTTCCAATGCAAGACCATAAGTGCTTAAAATTGTCGAAAACTCTGAGAAAAGAGCTGTTGCTTGGAAATTACCTTTTCTTTTGTTGTCTTAAAGTATAAATTTTGCAAAACTGCTGAAAATTATACAAGGTTTGTTACCTAAAAATACCTTGAATGAAAGCTTGTAATTAAACACATGATTTTCAACGAATTTATATATTTTAGATTTCCTGAGATAAAACCATTATTCAAAAATATACCATAAGTTTAAAAATTGTCAAAAATGCTTAGGAGAGGTGTGTTGCTTGGAAACTGCCCGCGTTCATTTTCCTTGTTATTTCGAAGTATAATTTTATGAAACAATGAAGAAAATAAACGACTGTTGTTTCCTATAAGCCACACTATTTCTCAGAATTTTCTGGTTAATTTTTAAACATAAATACTACTTTTTGCAAATTATATTTTTACCATACACAAATGACACTGACAAAACCGCAGATTACTTTTCTATTTTGGCGTCATCGTAAGTGTTTTCACTTCTTAGGAAATTTGCATCTATCAATTCGGTGAAAACACCACACTATTTATGAAAATTTTTATACCACGTAATTTTCACTGAAAACTAAGCCCTCTACTTTACCCATACGAGAGAAATAGTCCGTTAAACTGATCTCTAGCTTAACTAGGTGAGAAAAGTGGTTCAAATCTAATGATTAACACTGGCGCGAATAACTGGATTAACAGAGTTTTTGCTTATGTTCCTTATTGGCATGGAATATCAATTTCTGTTTTTAATTTAATAATAAATCGATTAAATTGTAGTTAAAAGCTGAAACGGTTAAAAGAAAAAACCGAGCATGAGCGATATTTAAAATAGATTTCAATGGATTGTCTGTGTTTTTGCGAAACCAACGTCTGTGTATATTTGCGTCTATCGATTAGAAAAATAGCAGACAAAGGCGAAAATAAAAGTAACAAAACTCTAACGCTGAAAAAAAGTGGTTGTAAACGAGACAAAGAAGCTATTACCTCTATATCAGTCAACGGTGCTATACTTAGAAGAAGGGATCAATGACCATAAAAATAAATCTACAGTGGAAGGAAAGCTCTATAAAAATGATAAGACAAAACGCCTAATTTTTTTAATATAATTTTTTATTAGAATAAAGGAGCTTTTTAAACCTAAAAAATAACTTTTTATAACCAATAAGACACCGATTTTATTCTTTACCAATTAACAAATAACTGATTTACCGCTACAAAACACTTTTTTAAATATTGTATTCTTTAAAACCCTGTGGTTGCAAAGGGATCAAAAAAGGCATTGACACAATGACTTCAACAAACGTGTCTAAATGCTTTCCCAATATGCACCTGCTGAAGTAAAAGTTTAAATAGCTTTATTACAATTGGAAGCAACTCCTTAAGTCGAAGAGTAAGCGTTTAATCTGTCAGCAGACAATAACAATAATTATTGTTACCAATTGTTTTATCTGTAAAGGCAGACTCAATTCGGGCAAGATATTATATTACTAGCAAAGTGGGTGGATTTACTTTCAAAGCCGAAAGCAAAAGTGAATGTCGACTAGCCTTACTTATTGATGATGATAGTTTAATTTACAAAAATTAATTGCATTAAATATATTGACCCATTCAGTCTCACAGTGAAAGGACGCTTTTTGGTAAAAGTTTATTACCATGTAGGGAAAATGCTATTAAATGTTCCAACACTATTGTAATCAGTGTTGCCGTTTTCCCAGCTGCAGCTTTAAGATTCCTAATATCCACTTACCTTATTCAATTTTACCCTACACTTTAGGAAAATAATTTCAAATTTCGAAAAGACTCGAAATCACAAGATATTTTTCAATTTAAAATTATGACGGACATACACTCAAATATACAAAACTTTTTCACAAGTACTGTTTCACAGACACAGGAATCCAATTAGTGTGACAAAGTATTATAAGAACAGTGAAAAATGGTTTAGAGGTATGAAGTGTCACCAATATTGGAATTTGGATATTGTGAGGGATCTAGATAGGGAGAAATGGGACTAAATTTGCGCATTTAAGGAAGTAACAAAATGGCAACTCAACTATTATTTATTCAGTAGTCTAAAAAATTGTGTTTTTTTTATTTTTCCTTGATATTATTAATTAGAATAAAATCTTATTCTCGTTTTAACTTTTAATGGACGTTACCACCATATGTTAATTTTTTGTCAATGTTCCCCTGCCAAAAGCTATTACACGCTTCATTTTTTTTAAATGTGACCCTGAAGTTTGAACGTAGGACTTGAAATGCTCATTTTATTTTAAATCTAAAAGTAAATTAATTCGTCAGTTTTCAACTTTTAACAAATGGTCTTTAAGTTCTGTTAATGTTTAAAATGCACATTTTAATTAAAACTACGTGCATTTTTCCACGTTTGTATACAAAATGGTCATCCAGACACCAGCATCATTTTTGTTCCTATTCTTGGTAAACAAATAATGTATTTTTTGCCCTAACCCCAGAGCGTTAGAAAAATTGTCTGGACAGCGGGTTCTACTGATCTAACGCCGCTCGATTATTTCCTGTAGAGGCCTAATCATGAAACCGAATAAAAAGATTTACGAAACAAATAAGATTCTGCCAAATCGAATATGATTTCTGTTTTTAGCCTAGACCCTATAGAAAAAGGGTACGACAGTAATTTCCTTACATGCCATGCTTCGCAAAGAAATTACAATTATTTTCAATGATCTAAATGGGAAATCACCTCGGTCAACCCATTCGGTAAAGGATATTACGTAGATAACCACAATATCAATATATTTCAAGAAATAAAAAAGCGGCATCTCTTACTTCCTGCATGCAAGTCCTAAGCAATTTAGTAGAAATTCCATTTTTGGACATTTCTTCGTATTACTTTAGTGGTATCACGGTGTTTGTAAATACCATAACATTAAGCTTACATAAATCTATGATTTTACAACTATATCCGCATTGAAGTAACGCAATTTCTCAATTACTTTCAATTTTAAGGAGGCATAAATTATCTAAAGGCAACGTATACAAAATAAAATTATAAAGAACAATTTGTAATTGTTCAAGTGTTATAGCTTATAACCTTCACTTTTTAACGGAACATCTCATTTTAAGCGAAAAGTGAAAGCAGATACTGCGATAGTTTTTTTGTACTAATTTTCAATTCATTAAAAAGGGTTGGATGTTCGATGAAACGTATTAATGTTTCACCGTTAGATGTTCGTGCTTTGTTAGAAAATTAATTAAAAACAAATAGCTCGTTTTTAATTAGAGTGCGTACAGGCTAATTTTTGATCTCGAATATATTAAATAAATACACACAATGGTGCACATGTAGGGTGCCAGGATATATAAGAAAAAATAGCGTATACGGAGATGAGTCCATAAATGCTACCTACAGGGGCTTGAACTATTATGTGAAAGTACAAGGCGACCACAAACAAAGTAGATAGATGGTATCTTTTACTTTTTTTGCCTTCTGCTGAATTTTTGTAATCTTTATGATGATATAATGACTCTTCAGATAATTTTAATCAAAACACAACTGAAGGAATCGTTGAAGGACATGTTAGCATACAAATCTAATAAAATATTTCCTAATTTAACATTGCAGCATGACAATCATGGTAAGAACATTTTTGTGAGCTTTCAGCTAATTTTTTCCTGGGTAGTGTAACGTTGTAAATATTACAAAATCCAGTAGTGCGATTTATCCTGGGTAGTGTAAGGTTCTAAATATTACAAAATCTGTAATGAACGCCGATTTACCCTTGTCCTTTACTTACTGTGTATTCGGCCTTTTCTTCACCTCCTGTTGGTTATCTGTAACCGGGTTCGCAGTACCAGTGTGTTGACACCCTATTTCGTCGTAAAATAATTCACCTATACACTTGGCCAACCACCCATATTTGGCTACATAGTTGAAAACCACTTTATGCCTCTTACCAGTACTTAATTCTATTCTCAGGTATATTAAATATAATTAAATGAATGCCACATCAGTTTCGTTTTGAAATTATTAAAACAATTGAAAGGGAGCATTTTAATAGTGGCACTTATTTTTTAATATGACCTCGTATCTACAGCGCCAGACAATCAGTCCTTGCACATTAAAAGAAAATGACACTGGTATTATTATTTAGACTCTCTGAATTATTTCCAGTGTATCAACTTTCCTAGAATATTATATTTTACTAGCCAGTCAAACAGTTATGGATTAATAAAATAAATTCAATCAGCAATATTCTTCTCCGCAAAGAATTAACTAAATAAAATACGAGGTATGCTAGCATTAATTATTTAATGCTATTATCGAATACATACAGCAATAAATGTTTCCCAATATACAGGCACTCTACGCCTCATTATTTAAAATTAAATTCACTCTCTAACGCTAGCGCTGAATATACTCATGAAATTCTTGCATAAATGTTTTCAAATATACAAGCACTCTACACATTATGATTTAAAACTAAACTTACTGTCTAACGCTAGCACTGATTTATTTACTGAAATACTTATAAAATTCTTGCAAACATACAACAATAAATGTTTCAAAATATGCAAGCACTCTACACATTATGATTTAAAACTAAACTTACTGTCTATCGCTTAATGTTAACCCGGAACTTGCCAACCTAGCCTCCATTGCTTCTGTTTGACCACTTTTTCCCTCGACGGATGACGAATTTTAACAACGACGACATGAATTTACTTAATTACCTAGTTATTTCCACGAGCCTTTAAAAGGCACTAATTTCGGTTTGGTCACTACTGTGACCATAGTAACAGACTTGAAAAAAATCAAAGTTATATTACAAATTTCTCGGGCCCCAATCGGGCACAAGGACTAGCTGCAAGTAAACATTATGTTAAGACTGATTTTTCTCCGATAATTTCACGCTTCTATAGCAGCTTTTTGACGCAATTTTTCCCCAGAAAAATCTGGAATTCGAACACCTGCACTTGAAAACACGTGCAGTGACGCAAATGCCCCAATTTTCGTCGAAAACAACTCTCCGAGTTTTAACTAGTTTTTTACATTCCAATCCAAGTATTCAAAATTTTCCATGCCTAGCTTAGGTACGCAAATTAGCTCACACATGTGCAGGTTTAAAGTCCGAGCGGTTACTTGAACCTTTTAAGGTCACGACTTTTTTGTCTTTCGTTTTAATTGGCTGAGCTCTTTTTCCTATTACACGCCTCCTGGCCAATAGTGTTCTTTTAGAACAAAGTTTGGGGACCTGGGTTTTTGAGGCTTGCGTTTAGTGTTAGCTATTTCTTGAAGTTAGTTTTCTCTAGTTGCGTGATGCAGTCGAATAAAAATCTAAAGTATACGTCACCGCGTTTAAAAATCGGATCCCGGATCTTGTGAAGTTATAGACCATGCCGCTTATTGAAATATATTCCAATGGTAAGTGGTTTTATTTTTAATTGAACGGTGCTAGGTGCTTTTGATATACACTTCTACTAAGTAAAATGATTAACCCTTTTCCGCGATTCTGGAATTACTTCGTGAAAGTTAAACTTCAATTTGTTTTTAATTCTTGTTAATTAAATAAACTTATTATTTTATTTGAACGTTTTTTCCTTGGTTTTGTTTCAAGACTTTATTCAATTTTTGAGCAATTAAAAATTAAATAAGAAAAAAATTATTTATATTTTTAAACAAATTGTTGAAACATTTCTTAAAATAAGTCAGGTGCTGGCCCTTGGTTCGTCACAAATCCAGTACTGTGATTTTCCCATTTATTGGTCGATTTGTGTTATCGATACTCTCGCTACCTTACTTCTCGCCACCTTACTTACGGTGTTCCGAACCGCTCGAAAAATGAATCCCTTTGGAGCGCCACCTGACAGATATGGTATATATTATTTTTGGGGAATTGGCAGCACTTCTCGTCTGGACGCTCAAAGCGTTCTGAGAGAGAAATGTGGCCAATTTGATATCTAAAATTATCGTTGATATTTTTGACCATCAGGTCTAGTTTCCGTCTAGTTTTGTAGTGAAATTAATCGTCAAACACATTGTCAGATATAGCACGACTAATCTTCGCTCTCAATTACCAAGCACGTGAATAGCAGTTTTGGGATAGGGTCATATTTTCTGGCGAAAAGACCTTCCAATCCTCAAAAAATGCAAAATTAAGGTGCACAGACCAAACGACCAGCGTTTCGGTACGTCGACAAGTATAGAGCTGCAGGCCATTTCAGTGTAAACGTGTGGGGATGGATTTCGTCGCGAGGAATGGGAGTTATCTGATGGATTCTTGAACGATTTGTTGGTGAAACTTATATTCAAATATTGGAGAACCTTATGGTGCGGAGTGTAGAACAGCTTTACCCTGAAAATAATTATATCTTCCAACAAGACAATTGCCCTGTACACACTTGGAATATCGTCACAAAATGCCCACATTGAAACCTTGCCATGGCCAAGCAACACTCCCGATATCAACCCAATAGAACACATATGGGGGATAATAGTCAAAAGGCTTTGCCAACGAAATTGTATGCCTCAGAACAGCGAGAAGTTATGGCAAGTTATTCAGGAAGTATGGGAAGGATTGTCACTTGAAGAAAACTTCATTACCCGCTTTATGACCAAGGATCGAAAAATTCAAGCTCTGATTGATGCAGATAGAGATTTCACAAAATACTAAGTTGCTTTTACTCTTTCATTTTGTATTCACCTTTTACTAAATTAATTAAAATATTCTCTTTATGTTTAAAATTAATAAAAGTTTAGTTTAAACATTCTTTTAACCATAATACCTATGAAAACAACCAACGATAAACAAAAGAAATATTGAATACTATAATACCCAAACATATTAATTTTTCGCAAGAGATATTTATCAAAGTAAAAAATAAATAATGGGGTCATCACTTATCGCTTACGATTTTTGCGTTTAAACCGACGTCAAAGACCAGTCTCCTTTTCATCTGGAAAATTTCCCAGGTGCCTCAAAACTTCACTTATTATTCCACTTCATAAAGGAGGCAACTTTGATGACCCTGGTAACTTTAGACCTGTTTCTCTACTCTCAACAATCTCGAAAATTATTGAAAAATTGGTAAAAACTAGAATGATAGGATATTTAGATTACCATGGTATTTTATCAGAGTCTCAATTTGGGTTTAGGTCGAACAAAAATACTACTGATGCTATATTTACTTTTTTGGATACTCTTTATGGAAAAATTAGTTGTGGGATAGCTTCTGCAGTTCTGTATTGTGACTTGACAAAGGCTTTTGATTGTGTCAGTCACAGAGTATTGCTGGGGAAGCTTGAACATTATGGTTTCAGGGGAGTTACGCTTGATTGGTTCAATTAATTCCTTTGTGAACGGTCCCAAATTGTGTCTGTAATGGGTCAAAGGTCAGAAACATCTTCAATAAAACATGGTGTGCCTCAAGGTTCGGTATTGGGACCACTTCTGTTTCTACTATATATAAATGATTTAGCAAAAGTCGATATTGAAGGTAAATTCACAATTTTCGTAGATGACACAACTGTTATTTGTCATGGAAATGATGATACAGAACTTTCCAACATAGTTTATGAGGATTTAATAAAAGTCAAACAGTGGTGTAACTCAAATCATTTGCTATGAAATATCTCTAAGACCAATGTGTTGGAATTTCAATGTTCTCTGATGGAATTTCATCTATGTGATGCTGTTATACAGAGACAGGAGGAGAGTAGGTTTCTGGGAGTATATATTGACAAAAATTTAAAGTTTAAAACTCACATAACAGATCTCTCTAGGAGGCTTGCTTCTGCTTGCTTTGCCCTACGCATCATAACTAACAACTTACCATATAAATCTGGTAGAATGGCCTATTTTGCTTTGATTGGATCTCGGCTTCACTATGGTAGTGCCTTTTCGGGTTTTTGTTCTCAATGCTTATTTAATATTTTGGAACACTGTAGGCCTCTATTTATTTCACATAAAATCTTAACTCTTTCTTCTATTGTGATTTTAGAATCTGCATGCTTAAGTCACAAACACAAACATTCATTGATGTCTACTCAACATTGCCATGATACGAGATATTCGGATCAGGCGAATATTCCTTTACCACTTCCACACTCTGAGCTAATAAAGAGTTCATTTTGGTATATGGGAAAAAAGATATACAATCACCTTCCTCAAGGTATTAAAGGCATTGAGACTTCTTCCAAATTTAGGCATATGGTAAAGGATTTGCTTTTGCCTTGTGGATTTTATACCCTGGGGGAATATTTTCAGCACGATTTTGACCTTTGACTGAGACTTGTCACTACTAAATGTTGATGTTTTTATATAGTTTTATTTTATTGTTAAAATTTCGTATTAAGTAAGTAATTATGTGACTTTAATATTGTCGCGAGTATTCGTGATGACAGTTCTTTTAATTTTTTCTTAATGCCTCCACCAATCTGTCATCATACGTTTGAAACGTGATGCCACGCCTTACTCAGCGTGCAGGGGTATAACTCCGATGGTAGTACGGGATTCTTTACGTAAGGTGAGAAGCGAAGATAAAGAAAGCACTTAAAAAACAATAAAGTATATTAGATAAACTTAATGAGAAAAGATTAACAATGTGTATTGGCCAAAGACTTAACGATAGAGTTTTAACACCGTTAAATTAACAATATGTATTGGTCAAAGACCCAACGATAGAGTTTTAACAGCATTTACTGGTCAGAAACTTAATGAGGTATGTTTTATGAATTGTTTATAGGTATTTTTGGTCACTGCTTTGTAAATATAGTTTATCTTATGTTGTGTTGTGTTTTATTTAATGTTAAGGTATCTAAGAGCACTTGGACACTACACTTTGAACTACTTAACAGACTACTTAGAAACTTCACTCGAAGAACTTTGACAGACTCGACTTTTCTACTGTGGTTAATGAAACCCCTAGTCTTAGCAGTCGATGTGGCTAACCAAGTACTAGGTTTGGGGCAGGAAAAGGATTATAACTTTAGCAATCGTGTGACTAACCAAAGAGCGGATTGAACCAAAAGCAGTCATGTGACTAACCCTGGAGCTGGTTTAGGTGAGACCAAAAGTCTGACGAACTGAAGGTTTGCCAGTGTACTTATATTAGAGAAATTGCTGATCATTGCATGCTTAAGGTTCATAATCGCTCCCGCTGACTGCTCGCGTTGTTTATAGTTTGCTTTTAATGTTTATTAAATAATTCCCAAGTTCAAGTGGGGACAGGGTGATAATTAGTTAATAGCTTTATGAATTATTATATTTGACAATATTCGTTGTCTAGTTATCTGATTTTAACCATCATGTGATAAGTTAGCTATTATTGTTTTATTTTATGTAAAATGTTAACAATTTTTAAAGTGTTTAGGAAGGTGAGGAAAATTTTCAAATTAGATGCATTAGGGTTAGGTGTAACTAGTGATAAATCTTGAATATTTATAGACTACAATTTTCTTTGCTTTGTCATCAAGAACTATAGGATCTAGGAGACAATAAAGCTTTTATTGACTTTGACTTTGACAAATCACATTTCGTTTTGTCAAAAAGCAGGTTACCTACATGTCAGCCTCATGATAGGAATATACTGCGCAAAATAAAGAACGAATTTTTCAAGTCGTATCAGTTTTTTTTTTTAATTATCTGTACCTATCGCAGGAAACGCCAGTTTTTGCAAATTTACTAGATACAAGTAAACTCTACTTTGTTCTTATTACCGACCTATCGATATTATCGTTGTTTTGATTAATGAATTGCCGTTAAGCGACTGTAGGTCGTTTGCTTTCCTTATCGTAAGTATTATCATTGAATATAATTTTGATGTAGGTAATTTGCTATTGATATCGTTATTTGTCGTTCTCGTTTACTGATCTTGCTACTTTGAACGTGTCGTTTTACCCAAAAACGTGGTTCAGCCCTCGTTTTGTCAACCTCTTTTTTAGAAATGTGACTTGTAACTTGTAAAATTGTGATGTGACTATTGTCGATTGTTGTTGTTTGTTTATCTTCATGGATATGTTCTTTTTTTTCATTGACAAGTAACACTGATGATGTCCTAGGCAGAAAGTGCTCTGTTACGCTCTTATAGGAAGTCCTTTTTGGATTATTAAAAAAGGTGTTTCAGTTAATATGTTTCGTACTTATACACGGCCTTTACTCTTCATTTAAATTAATATCGTTCGGTGTTTTTTAGACAAAGGCAGTACTTCCAGGAAAATTTAAATATTGTTGAGCTTCTGATTATTATTTTCCATTTGTAACTATCAAATTTTTTGATGAATCAAACCGCTGCTAGCAAACAGCAAGCGGCACGATACATGTTACATGATGTATTTTCACCTTGATAAGCCTTTCAACTGAAATAAAATTTTTAGTTATATTATCCCGCATACATATTTGAATGCAATATTGCTTTTAGAACATACAATAAGTGTTGGGGAAACACCACAACAAGTGTATTAACTTGTCATGTTTCACCGAATAGTTTGGTGATAGCACCCTGTATGTATGAAGTATGAATGAGCCATAATTGATCCACAAATATATTTATTTAACCCAAGGTAAACAGAAATGTGTGCATTTAAATCAGCATATGTCAGTTCTTCATTACCCCTTAGTCCAAACCTGGATTTTCTATTCCATTATATAAAGCTAAATATCATTTCGTCAATTTAATCGTGTGTAATCGATTTCAATTTAATATATCCGTGTCTCCGTCAGTATTCAGTAAACAGCAGTGTGTGAAAGAAAGAAAGAAGATGTTTTCACCCTCTCAAATATAACCGACGCGTACTTTCCCGCGTTATTGTCCCTCCCGAGCTCTTAAGAAAAATCATATTTCAGTGCAATTTCAACGTTCACTCAAGCAAGAGCGAAAGTTCTCGTTCTCATCTTCGCGTCAAAAGGTCCCACCCTTTTAGGCAATTTCTCCATTTGTATGCACAAATATTAGATAATATTTAGTGTACCTCTGTTATTTTTGTTCATGTTGGACAAAGACCTCGTTTAGGCGTTTTTTAACGCAATTCCATAAGGCCAAAAACGACTTACCGTCTCGGCTTACCTGTTGCTGTGAAGAAGAGGAAGGTGAAAATGGCGTCGGCTCGGCTGTGGAAAATTTGTAGGTTGAGCTTGACAAATTATTCCTGTACGAAAGACGAAGGTTCAAACCAAAAGCTTGGTCAGATCCCTGGCCTAGCAAGTTAAATCGAGAGCATTGGATATTAAAGTATTATGTGAGAAAGAAAGGTGCTAGATTGAAAACATAAAAGTTAATTTCAAGACAAACGTTTCATTTTAAAATTAAATAATCAAGACTTTTTGTAGTTATTTATAAATAAGTAACCTGTGTATATTTAGTGTCTATGTGTGAATGAACGAATGCTTGAAATTAGTATAAGAATTGTATATGTGTATATTTCGATATCAAATGCAAGTGCATAATTATATTAGTAAAGGCTTTTTCCGATTTTCAATTCACAACGTTTTTTTAAAACCCTCTCCACCGTATCTTAATACAGTCCACTTAGTTTGCTTGTGGTCAATTAGACAGTTAATTAGCCACCTACACTTTTATGGGTTAAAGCAATTAATAAAATTAATTTGTTTGTATCGACCAATAAGCACGCCCTTAATTGATATAGTTAAAAGCATTATTCCAAGAAACATATCAGAAAAATATGTGCATTCTCTAGTTAGCAGCAATTCATTTGGCTGCAATAATAATTGCAATTATTATAGTGAAATATGTTATCTAGCGAGTAATGGATTTTAATTAATTATCTCGTCAGAAAATCGGGTTGATTAAAACAATGTCCAAGGACAAAAACATTGATACACCATTCAATTAATTAGTTTTATGTTTAACGTACTTAATGTGGCGTACTAACATATGCTCTTGCGGCAACACAAAGCGGTTTCACTTATATGGTTCAACACCCGCAATAAAAAATACGTGTATAACATATAAATTAATTAATTTTTATACTGCGTCTGTTTTTTGGTAATAGATAATCTAGTATGTAGGTATGCCAATTTTGGAAAAATATAGAATAGCCTTCGTGAAAATAACTTCACACTGCTGTTTTTTAATGCGATTTTCAAAATAGTATGGCATATCGATTATGCTACCGGATGTTTCTAATATTGTGCATATTTTATACGTACAGCGTAGTAAATCAATACCTACCAATTTTATATAAAAAAAATTGACACGAAACTTTCCGACCATTTGTTATCTTTTCTATTTGTTAGGTCCAACTGCATGGGCGTAGACAGGATTTTTTCTCAGGGGAAGCGAACCGTAGACAAGGCCGCAGCGGTAATCGGTGGCGGAAGCTAACCGGAAAGTCTTTTCTTTTACTATACGAGGCGGTCATCTTATAGAGTAAGAACCAGCGAATCCAATGAGCACATACTTAGATTTTTAAGACGAACCGTTTAGAAATTGCGGGCAGCGGGCAGCGGGAGGCGACAGAAAGTGACAAACGTGCGCTGTGCTGTAGCGCAGCGCCCTAAGTCGAAGCGCCAGGAGAGTTCAGGGTAGGCAAACCTGCCAAGCATGCCCGTTGGATAACTTGCCTACCCGGCGGCTTCGGCTGCTGGCGTCCTGCGCTGTACTGTCCACGTGCCAAGTCCTTTCGAGCCTTTGTACGATGGTGCGCCTCCTCATGAAAGCTTATTTAAATATTATATTTCTCAATCGATGAATCGACGGTGGTGCTTTTCCATGACCACCTCGGTCTCCTGATTTTAATTCACTCTATTTTTTGGGGCCATCTTAAAAGTTTAGTTTATCGAACTACTGTAAATAACAGGGGCCTGCTAACGCTATTAGAAATGATCACCACATGCTATATCGAGTACAACGGAGATGTTTAGACAACTTCCGAAAATGAACTGAAGTTCAAGGTGCTTTTTATCTTTTTTTAAATTGTTGTTATAAAGAAAGAGTATTTCCATTAGTTCTAAATCGTTGATATGTATCGTGCCCGTTGTTAATAATATGCGATTCTCTCCAAAATGGTAAAAGATACTTTTATAGCAAAACAATGAAGGAATCACACAATGTCAAATTTGTCAACTTATTCAGAGATGTATAAATTTATGTCCATGGAGGCCAGTATTTTACGTAAAGAAACACGCACTATTTCGAGTTAATTTAATTGCCCAAATTTGGCAATCGTTTAAGAGTTACTATTCAAATTCTTACTTTCAATGCGAATAACTCCATAACGAAGCGGGATAACAAAATCTTTTATATGCTGAACTTGGGGGACCATTAATCTGAGATTTGGAGGAGAAATTGTAATTTGTACTTAAGATTGTCAGGCTACGCAGCGAAAAAAAATAGGTGCCATTTTTGGACTACTCTTCTAAATTAAACATTTATTGGGTCTGTTATATGTGACATCCCTTCCGACTTCTTGATTCATGCAAATAAGTATAGGTAAAATTATATCACAATCTGTTGGGAGTCACAAGGAGCATATCTTTAAGTATCGATGCCAATACTGTTGAAGAAAATAATTCGCTGCAGGAGCAGGTTGAAAGGTACAAATGTATTTATTAACCCTGATTTAACTAAAATGCAAATCGATTCTGAATCTAAAGTTAAAGCCAAGTTTAGACAGCGAGTCTCAAATGGTGAGAAAAATATTCTAATCGGATATTTCCAAGGTGTTTCAAAAATGGTCACAAAAAACTAGATACTTCTTTGGTGTCCAACAGCTATTCTACATATTATCAAAATACCCAAGGTCTGAGAACAAAGCTAATTCAACTCCAACATAATATCCCCGTGTGCCAGCATGACATATTTGTGCTTACTGAAACCTGGCTTCATGGTGGTGTCTTCGACGCAGAGCTTGGCTTTACTGATTTTCTTGTTTACCGTAAGGATCGTTCACCCGAGACCAGTTCATGCAGAAGAGGAGGCGGAGCGTTGATTGATATTTATAAATCCATACCTAGCAGGAGGTTGCAAGTTCCTGAATCTATAGAACAGATTTTTGTTTTGGTTGGATCCAAAGAGGCCAGCTTTGTCCTAAGAGGAGTTTATATTCCTCCCAAACTCTCCGGTTCAGTCTTACATATTCTTTTCTGAAACTTTGGATGACTTGGCTCTGAGTTTGCCCAATGTTCCTATACATGTTATTGGTGACTTCAACCTGAGACATGCTGTGTGGAGTGATGGTGGACTAGGCTCTGCGCTGGCCATACATGGTGATGCCTCACCTTTGCAAGCAGCCGCCATAGAGGTAATGTCCAACACCTGCAACTTCCACAACCTCTTTCAAAAAAACTGCTTCCTGACTACACAAGGTAGTCTACTGGACTTGATTCTGACTCAGGATGCCGAAAGTGTCGTTGGCTTAGCTGAGAGTTTCTTGGTTCCTCCTACTATCCACCCTCCCCTTTGTATTCTTACAAAGGTGAAAAGATCAGATGCAGACAATTCTCTAAACTTTGTAGGGTTCTATAGAAATTTCAACTCAACCAATTATTTTGAATTAGTGCAGTTTTTTGACCGAATAGACTGGGGCAACTTATTTGTAGATAAATCACTTGATCTTATGTTAAATATTATGTATAATATTATTTATATGGCTATTGATATTTTTGTACCACTGAAAAAATACTCGGCTAGAAAATTCCCGATATGGTTCACTTCGAATCTTAAAAATCTTATAATTCAGAAAAAAATTGCTCATAGAAAATATAAAACTACTAAATCTGTCCATGATTATCGGGAGTTTGATAGACTGAGACGTTTGTGTACTCGACTGACACGGGAATCTTATGATAATTACATCTATAACTCAGAATTGGCCATATGCAATAATGCTAAAAAATTTTGGTCATTTGTTAACCATAAGCGTAAAGATAACAATCTTCCTTCTCAGCTTGAATATCTTGGCCGCTCGAGTGCCTCTGGTGATGAAATTGTCAATATGTTCGCTGATTATTTTTCCACCGTCTACTCTAATAACCGGGCAGATGTTCCAGACTGTGATACATGCTCATCTAACCTTCACCTTCCTCACTTACGGGTCTCAATCTCTGAAATATACACTAAGCTCTCCTCCTTGGACATTAGAAAGGGTGCTGGACCGGATGGTGTGCCTCCTATATTGCTGAAAAATTGTTGCTTTAATCTTTCCAGGCCGTTCTACCACATTTTCAACCTTTCACTCAAGACTGGAAAGTTTCCTGATTTTTGGAAAGAAAGCTATTTAAGGCCAATTTTCAAGTCTGGAAGCAAGTCATCAGTAAGAAACTACCGCCCTATAAGTATCTTGAGTGCAATTCCTAAAGTTTTTGAGAGTTTGGTTTGTGATAAGTTATCTCCCTCTCTTGAGCCCTTATTGACTGACCAGCAATTTGGATTTAGGCCTCGCAGGACTACGGAGTTAAATCTGTTGACACATGTGGGTTGTCTCTCGGAAGCCTTGGAGGAGGGTTGCCAGGTTGACACAATATACACCGACTTTTCCAAGGCTTTCGATAGGGTTCCCCACAGTGTGTTGATTCATAAGCTCGGGAGATTTGGAATTGGTCGGCCTCTTATTGCCTGGTTGGAGAGTTACTTAACACACCGGATACAAATTGTCAAAGTTGGTAATTTTTTGTCCAGGAAAATCGGTGTTCCATCTGGTGTGCCCCAGGGCTCCCATCTGGGACCACTGGTATTTATTGTTTTCATCAATGACATTTGTGAGTGCTTCTCATGTGCTATATTCTTGCTGTTTGCCGACGATTTAAAAATGAGCCTCCTCATAAGAACTCCTGAGGACTGTGATAAACTCCAGTATGACTTGAGCAACTTGCAGGAATGGTGTTTGGGAAACGGCATGGAGCTGAATCTTACCAAATGTAAGGCCATGACTTTTTCTCGTTCCAGGACCCAAACAAACTTTCAATACAGAATCAGCCACTCTCCTCTGGAAAAGATATCCCTTGTTAACGACCTCGGTGTTACCCTAAAGAGCAGTCTCCAGTTTTCTCAACATCTTAGCAATGTTGTGGGAAAGGTCTTTCAAATGTTGGGTTTTGTTAGGAGAACCACACAGGACTTCAACGGTATAGCGACCCTTAAAACTCTTTATTGTGCTCTTGTCCGTCCTCTTCTGGAGTATGCTTCGTGTGTCTGGTCTCCCCATTATGCAACCCATGTACATGCCCTCAGTTTGGTTGAACACAATTAATTTTTAAAACAAGTTGCTTACAAGTTACATATTTTGGATAACTATACTGACTCTGAGGTTTTGTCTTTGCTAAACATGTCGCCAATTATAACCCGCCACAAAAAAAAGAGATCTCCAAATCTTTTACAATATATTGCATGGAAGAGTTATTGCTTTAGAATTGCTCCAAAAAATAAATATACGTATTCCCTCTAGATCAACTCGGTCTATAGACAGTTTTCACTACCCATCTCACAGAACTAATTTTGGCTCAAACTGTTTTATCTCCAGATGTACTAGATTGGCAAATCGGCATACAGATATGGACTTTTTCTCTCCTTATGTAAGATTCCTAAATCAGCTTGATAATGTTACAATGTGATAGTCTGATGTGATCTGTAATACTTTAAGGGAAAATGGAAATTTTATAATTTTTTTTATAATTTTTAGTTTATAATGTTATTGTTGAAGTCTTTATCACTCTATCTCTAATTTAGTTAAACTATTTATTTCCTATGTTTGTTAATTTATAACACTGCCTAAATTGTAAATTGGGCTTCGCCCGTGGATAAATAAAATCAAATAAAATAAAATAATAAGCTCTAAGAGGGCATAAATGAAAAAAATTGAGCTTACTCGTACGTGTTCATAAAGGTTAACGTTCTGCGGCAGGAAAAATATAATGTGGTAATTGTAGCATAATTTCCTGGCATGATTCTAAACAGATAACAAATGATGTACATTCAGCAATGTGACATGGTGCACTCTACATGTAATGTACCAAACGAAGCCAAGCGTATTATTTGCCTATTCGCTTAAAAGATTAATACAACCATAAAATGCCCATACAAGATGCTGCCATTAGACGGACTTGGACTTTATCCAATTAATTTAAAGCTGGCTGATTAATCACTTCATGCTTCGATTATTATACATTAGGGTACATTAGCCACGATCTAAAGAAGATTTACTAACATTATTGCCGGAGAGTTAATAATTTATTAAATTACACATTGATCAAACAAAGGCAAAAGGATGGAAAAGAAGCTGGAACTTCCTTTCGGGCATCATTAGCAATTTGATCCGACATATTAAGATTTTATGGTTATTTTGATCTAGATGGACGCATAACCTACAATTTTATTGCAATATCCGATCATAATAATCAGAGAATTGATGAAATAGAACAGTACAGTATAATACAGGCATATTTAATGTAAGATAGATCGATAAGTGTCATGTATTTAGTGGTTATGATGATAATAATAATAATGGTAATATTAATCATAAATTGCATTAAAATCGGAATAATTAAAAATAACATATAAACATTTCAAATGTGAATGAATTTAAGGGAAATAAGGCAAATACAGGCGGGCAAAAACGATGATTTGTAAACACTTGAGAGGATAATATCCACTCATTCTTCTTTAAAGTTGAAAAAGCAATACTAGAAGGAGGTGCTTGAACCTATTAGGCGCTCAAAGTTTAGTTAAAAGTTGTAAAAACCGTACTAATACCGTACTAATAAAATCATATTGCGAAAACAAACGGTTTCCAGAGAAAACGATGATCATTAAGTATAAGTATCGGATCAGAAGACGTTATTTTTCCAGAAAATTTAAAAACTCGATTTGTCGATATAAAATTTTAGTTACCTTCTTTCGAAAAATCGAAAAATTTTAAAATCGATGAAAATGTGTTTACTAAGTTGCTAGCATAAATGTCGAAAAAAAACATCAGTTTTTCTCTAGTCGATCTAGATTTCCAGTTTTTCACAAAAATTTGAGGAAAAAAAGTCCAACACTGCAGACCCTAAAAAAATCGTGATTCAAAATATAACCAAATACGAGAGGAAACTGCGGTTTTCACCATGCAATAGAACAGAAATGACTGTATAAATCTTAAAATTACTAAGTTCGTTAAGCATAATTTATATGGCTACCATAGCCGCTCAAATTTGAGTTAAAAATTGTAACTAAGTTTTTTGAAAAAATTCATATTTCGAAAGCCAGCCGTTTCCAGAGAAAACCGTGAAAATTTTCGAATTAAGCAGGTTCGAAAGTATAAGAAGTATCGGATCAGAAATCGTTATATTTCCAGAAAATTTAAAACATCGATTTAACGATGTAGAATTTTTGTTACCGTTTCGTTTCGTTTAAACGTCCACCGCAGGACACAGGCCTCCTCCATCTCGCTCCACGTCGCTCGGTCTTGAGCTGGTTGCATACAGTTTCTCCCGGCCAGAGTCTGCAGATCGTCCCGCCATCTCGCCTGAGGTCTCCCAACACTTCTCCTCGATTCTCTGAGTCTTCACTGCATTATTTTCTTGGTACATTTGACGTCATCTCGGGCTACATGACCCACACATCGCCACCTTGATCGAGCAATTGGGTCTATAATATCAGTAACTTTGGTGCGTTTGTGAATTTCTGTATTGCGGATCTTACCTCTAAGCCTAATCCCTAGCATCGCTCGTTCCATTGCCCTCTGGCAGACTCTTAAACGTCTTGTGCTCTTGACTGTGAGTGTTGCTGTTTCAAGACCATAAGTTGCAACGGGAAGGATACACGTATCGTACACTTTTCTTTTGAGACAGATGTAGATTTCTCGATCCTTTAGAATGTAATTTAGCCCATGTCAAGCCAATTCTTCACGTGACTTTTGCTGTTTGGTTATCCAGACCTAGTTTAATGTTGTGCCCTAGGTAGGTGTATTGTTCCACGGTCTCTCAGGGGTGATTATCTAATAATATTTGTACGTTATCGGGTGACAGTAGTTTGGTTTTCTGGAAATTCATCTTCAGGCCGATATATTGATGTATGCCGATGTTTGAGTTCGTCCAGCATTTCGTTTGCGTCTTGGTTCACAAGTACAATATCATCCGCAAATCGAAGATGACTCAGGTATATTTCGTCTATACATATATCTTTTTTCCCATTTCATGTTTATAAATACGCCCTCTAATGTCAGAGTGAAGAGCTTTGGGGAAATTGTGTCGCCTTGTCGTACGCCTCTCTGTACTTCAATTTTCTGTGTTCGTAGATCTTCTTCGATTTTGACTTGAAATTGCATTTTTATAAATATTGTAAATTAGAAAGCGTATTAACTAAAGAACACTCAGTCTAGAGTTTGCACTTGATACTTGACATTGAAGGATCAAATATTATGAGTATTATCTAAACATGTTTTAAAAACAATCAAACAATCTAGTATAAAAGAACAGGCAAATCAAATAGACGGCAACTTATCTGGTTGAGTAGTTCCCTGTTAATTAAGGCAAAAGGCTCCTCTGGTAATAAGTTCAAACCCTCCGATCCTGATTATCTGGTTAAGTAGTTCCCTTTTAATTCAGGCCAGACGCTTTTCTGGTGACCAGGGTTAAACCTCCCGATCTTGATTATCTGGTTAAGTAGTTCCCTTTTAAGTAAGGCCAAACGCCTTTCTGGTAACCAAGGTCAAACCTTCCGATCTTGACTTTCTGGTTAAGTAGTTCTCTTTTAATTAAGGCCAGACGCTTCTCTGGGAACCAAGATCAAACCTCCCCGAAAGTTACGTCAGTGAAAAAGTCAAGTGAACCATAAATAAAAGTGAAACCTAATTAAAGCATACCGATATAACTGAAACGAATTATAACGCTCATAACAATTTAAACTAAATGTAAACTCAAGGGAGCCGAATAGGTCGAGTCCAGTCAGTCCTCAGCGAATGGTCATGCCTTTTACGCCATTCTGGTAAATTGTATTCAGTCATAGTTTTCATTCTAATTACATACCTTCCTATAGCTGAAGACCAATATACGTACAGTTTGTTTCGAATTAAGCGAGTCGTTATTCCATTTGATATACAACCCCCAGCTCAAGGAGGAACGCCGCCGCCAGTAATCCCACTCAGCAGCACGCATCTGAGAAGCGCCCAAATTACTCTTTGACAATATGGTCGATTAAATCCGAGTACCTTGAGTCTATTCTTGCCTTGTTCATTGCTTCCAGTACTGTCCATATCTCCATGGAGTCAAAGGCCTTTTGATAGTCAACGAATGCCATGTGAAGGAGTACGTTGTATTCGATTAGTATGCGAACCATTTGAATGTGGTCGACTGTGCTGTATCCTTTTCGAAAGCCAGTCTGCTCTATTGGTTGGTAGAAGTCAAATTTCTTACCTAGACACTTATCTTTGTCAGCACTTTATATAGGATAGAGAGTAAGCCAATTAGTCGATACTTTTCGATGTTTGTGGGATCCCCTTTCTTGAACAAAAGTATTACCTAGGCGTTTTGCCATGTTTCGGGAATTTTTCCTTCTTCCAGGCTTTTGTTTAACATCACAAGCATGGATTCCTCTAACGTTTTCGATCCGGTCTTCAGCATTTCAATTGTTATTCGGTCTTTGGCCAGGTGTTTACGGTTTTTTATAGAGTTAATTGCAGCTCTGAGTTCAGATCCATCTATTGGGGGAATTTCTTCCGAGCCTACTACGTTCATAATGGTCTGTTATTGATGAATTCGATTTAGTTGTGCAACTGTTCGGCTATATAGGATTTGATAGAAATTCCAAAAAACTGTCGCTATATCCGGTTTGTCTGAAACGATTTCTCCCCGGTGCGGTGGTTCTTAATTTTATGTATCAGCATATTTCCTTTTGCTGTCTTGGAGCGCAATACCATCATATTTAAATTGTCTTCGATGGCCTCGAGAACTTGCTGCGTGTTGTGTGTCCGTATATCTCTCCGTATTGCTTTCTTTACTAGTTTGTTCAGTGCTGCATAGCTTGGTGCATCTCTACTAGCGTTTCTGCGCTCGTTAATCAGATTGATCGTCTTCTATTCGTTACCATCCTTCGAAAATTCGAGAAAATTTAAAATTGATGAAAATGTGTTTACTAACTAACTTGCTAGCCTAGATGATGAAAAAATATCAGTTTTCCTCTAATCGATCTGGATTTCTAGTTTTTCACAAAAATGTCGCGAAAAAAGTTCAAAACTGCAGACCCTCAAAAAATCGCGATTCAAAAATATATCCCAATACATGGACGTAGACAGGGGGGGCTCACTGACTCATTTTTCAACATACCGTTCATGTCATGCTATTCAAGAGGGTGCCGAATTCTTATTTTTTTAACGATTTTAACGACTTTTGGGTAAAAATTGGGCGTGGCACCCCCAAAAAATATCAGTTTTTCTCCAGTCGATCTGATAGTACAGTTTTTCACAAAAATTTCGCGAAGAAAAGTCCAAAACTGTAGACCATCAAAAAATCACGATTCAAAAATATAACCACAGACAAATTTCCTCAAAGATAGACACTGGAAAGAAAAAAGCTAGCCCGACCAGTATCCAAGGCGGCTAGAGAGGAAACTGCGGTTTTCACCGTTCAATTGAGCAGAAATGACTGTATAAATCTTGAAAAACCAAGTTCTTTAAGCATAATTTATGACTTCTGCTTGAACTGGCCGCCCATTCGTGTGAACTTGACGTGATGGGTAGGCACCATTAACAAACTGCTTTGTATAAGTAATATTTGTAGTTGCCTTTCTAAACTAGAGAGCAAAATCTACAAACAATCTAGGTTCATGCGTATGTAAATTTTTCCAGATTTTGCCTAAGATACGCCATAGATTTAAAAAATATGTTTATTCTATAATGCACCTTTTATGATTTGTTGTCATTCACTGACCATAACTTTCTCTAAATTGCCTTAATAGTTTAAGTATCATAATATTAAAAAAATAAAATAAAACCACAGCTTTTCCTACATTTAGTCGAAATAAACCGTCGCGTCGGATAATGCCGTCATAAAATCTATATCTACGATCCACTCTAATGTCACACATTTTGCTCACTAGATCGTAACTATTTTAACGTGTCCCCCATAAATTCTCAGACTTGCAAATACGGTGAGCAAAGATATGACTAAGAAGATTAACGGAAAAAGACGCAGTTGGTGAACAGCAGCGGCAAGAATTACAATGCTCGGAGATTAAAATAGATAATTTAACACCTAAAATTCTTTTATCTCAAACGTATCTACGTGTACAGGGTTTGTTTAAAATGCTTTAGGAAACTTGAAGAGGTGATTTAACATGACAAACATATTCGTTAAATAAATGTTAATTTAACATTAGGACTGTTAATTATTTCCCTTATAGTATATCTCGGTTCTTGCATGAATTTTTAGGATAAATTTGTTGTGAGCATTATTATCAGTTAAGGATAAAGACGTATAGGTTGGATTGATACAAACATTTTAACGAATATTATTCTCGAATTTGGATGCAATTTTCTTATTTATTCTGAAATAGCCCTGTTATTCCAAAATAAGGTAATTAAGTTACTTTTTAGAAAAAATGGGGAGACATTACATGGGGTCATTAAGCCATACACGCAGCGGGCAGGAAGATAACCCTCTACAAAAGCTATAGCAATGAGACGTTATGTAAAGCAATAAGAGATGTTCAAGCTAAGATCATATCATTTGATGCTGCCTCCACAAAATATAAAATCCCAAGTCGACCTTAGCCCTAAGAGCAAAAACTAAGAATACATATCCCAAATATGACAAACCTAATGTTTTATCTGATGAAGAAGATATTTAAATCTTGTGGCCTCCTGAGGGTTCCTCTTAGATCTCCTGAATATAAGATTGTTAGCAAAATCATATCTTTATAGAAAGGAAATTAACGAACTTAGTCTAAAAATAATCAGGCAGGACCGGACCGGGCTTCCAATTTTGTTAAAAGACACAAATATACAACTACTGTAATTCCGCTTGTCAGATTCTCGATTCGAGACTCCATTGCAGATATATCGGCAAAAAATGGTTTTTTCCCCAAAATCCTCCCTTAAAGAGCCCCGGTCCACCCATACGGTCAAAGGTAGCCCCCATGAGGCGCACGTACCATAAAAATTTCGACCCCGTAGTTCTTCTCATTCTCCCGAAATTAATCATTTTAGTTAAAGGGGGGGGGGGGGGGGGGGTATGGGGGTCTAGTTTTCGTCCAGGATCCTCATTTTACCGCGGCTATATGTCCTAAAAATTTCAACTCTCTAGCGATACTAGAACATGCTTAATTAAAGGGGCGTTTCACTTTCATAAGCATTTTTTCTGACTTTACCCTCGCTAAAGAAGGTTTCACTTCAAAAACTGCCAAGACTGACTGCCTTCTTATATCGCTTAAGCAAGAAAGTGTTGTTAAAATGTTAGGAAATCCAAAAATCGATGGAACAAAATGATGAGTTTCTATTGATCTATCTTGTTTTAATTGTAGCTAGTTGAGAGATTTATATTTAGGCTTTCTGATACTTATTTGTGTCAAAGTTGGAGAAGTTCGTTATGTTATTAGGTAGGCACCTACCCACAACTTAGCCCCCTTAGCAATTTTACCAATTTCTAAATTCCCTGGAGCTTTTTTGGTAATGGTTACTCATACAACTTTCCAGAATAATACATACAATCATCTATTCGCTATGTGCGTTACACGATGCGACATCTGGTGGTGCAAAATGTTTATTTATTTATTTATTTATTTCCAAAATAAACGGGCAAGCACAATTACAAATTTAATATATAGATAAGTACAAGTTAGCAATCTTACAACTAAAAATAAAATAAACGAACAATGGATGTAAAGGATTTCACTTAAAATTAAACATGTGGACAGTTATTAAAAACGAAACAAAACAAAAATGGACAGAATGAAAACTCAATAATAAACAGAGTATAGATAAAAATTTAAATAAAAATACAATTATCAAAAACAGGAACAAATAGTGATGAAAGAGCTTTAAAATTTCAATAAAAGGTAGCACCATATTTATTATTGCAAATGAGACCTGACCCGAGCCACAGACGATGTAAACACATCAACTTCAATCTCATTAGCATATCTCAGTGCCCTGTCGATTGAGCTGTGCTTCCCATATGTGGTTCTACGAAACCCAACAGCAAAAGGCCTCACCTCCCTCAAGCTCCTACCAGGAACCCTAATATTTGTCAAGGACAATAAGTCCTGACATTCCATTGCACCTCTCAAAAGTTTAATGACAAGCAGCTGGTCGAAAAACTTGCGACGTTCATGTAAAGACCCGAGGGCAAGAAGATCTGCAATTTCTGAATAATTCAGTTCATCCCAGCCTATATTTAGTTTAAAACCAACATACTTAATAAACTTTCTTTTCACCCTTTCTATAGTGTTAATATGGACTTCAAAATGAGGCGACCAAACACTTGTACTGTTTTCCAAGTGAGATCGCACCAATGCAGTGTAAAGTGATTTTAAAGCCCATATGTTTTGAAAGTGCTTGGTATGACGTTTAACAAAGCCAAGAAGTTTAAGTGCTTTATTACAACAACCGTTGACATGTTCATTAAATGTCAGCTTAACATCAAAAAGAATCCCTAAATCCCTGATAGTGTCCACGCGCTACAAGAAATGATGGCACAGACTGTAATCATGTAATACAGGATTCAACCCTCGGGTAAACTGAATGTATTTACACTTATCAAGCTTGAGACTCATTTTGTTCGCACTACACCAGTCTTCAAACCTGCCAAGATCATCCTTCAACCGACCAATATCACCCTCAGAGTCAATGCATTGGAAAATTTTAAGGTCCTCTGCATAAAGCAGGAACTGACAATGATGAAAACATGTGATAATGTCATTGACAAATAGGTTAAAGAGGAGGGGAGCCAAGTAACCTCCTTGAGGCACTCCAGATGTTACCTCAATGACCCCTGAGAAGTGAGATTTAACTTTGACCAGCTGTTTTCTGTTAGTTAGATTAGAACGCAAACAAACCAGCAGAGAACCACCAATACCATATCGACTCAGCTTCCACAGCAGGATTTTATGATCGACTCTGTCAAAAGCCTTGGAAAAGTCGGTATAAACAGAGTCAACTGCCACACCCCACCCCAAGGCTCCCACCAGACTCTGCTCATAAACAAGTAGATTAGTTGTAGTTGATCTACCCTGCAAAAAACCATGCTGTTGCTTAATAATTACATTCTTGCATTTATATGTTAAAAAGTCTGTCACTAAAGATTCAAATACCTTTGCAAACTGAGTCATATCAATGATATTGGTCTATAGTTCTCAACATTACCTTTGCCGCCAGAATTTTTGTATATTGGTGAAATATGCGAAAGCTTCCACTTCTCTGGAAAGATGCCAGTGCTAAGAGAATTGTTGTGAATAAGCCACAGTGGTCGTGAAAGTGCAAAAGAGCATCTCTTGATGAATAAAGGAGGAATGCCATCTGGACCAGGTGCCTTCCCAACATTAATGGAATAAAGTTTCTCAAAAACCTCTGTGATTCCCAATGTAAGATGGCTTACAGCAATCATATCTCTAAATGGAAAGATATCATAATTATATACATCTGCCTCACCCATGTTTCCCATCCCATGAGCAGATGAAACATAGACAGAGGAAAAGTGCTTACAAAACAGGTCAGCCATGCCTTCCCCATCTGCCGATGAGTGATTATCATGGGTCTTGGAATTAACGTACTTCCAGAAGTTCTCGGGATCCTTCAAAACAGAGTTTTCAGTAAAGTTTATATATGATTTATAGCACTCATCAGTTTGAGACCTACAAAATGACCTAAGATTGCTAAATAAACTGTAAACATCAGTGGCTCTAGACATTTTATATTTTTTATGGGCTACCTTTTTTTCAATAATGTGGCGAATTTCTTAGATACGTAACACGTCAAGTACATCGGAAACGATTGAAAATTTAAGAAAAATTGTTGGTTTTAGCGCAATATAATTAGTTCTGCAGATAATACGTTGTCATATGAGAATATTTATCGATTCGACTGAAAAAAGATAAGTTCAATATTCAATTTTGTGTGTATTTAGCATAATACTAAAACTTTGTAGATTATGAAAGCGTAAACATGAGAATATATAATAATAATAATAATAATAATAATAACATTGTGAAATTGATACGATTAAAAATTCGATTCTTGAAGTTTTACCGAAATTACTTTAGAATTAATGAAGACGATTTAGAATAATTTATTTTTTCAATCTGGAAATTGATAGACAAACTGAAATTAATTTATTAAATATATTTTTCGGGATTATTAGTGCTGTCCATTGCACTAATCATAAGAACCGGCTTCGAAAATATATCACACAGGTTATGATACTTACTTTTGTTTTCTTACGGCGTCAATCCACTTTCTTCTTTGAGCTAATTTATGTTTAGCTGTTGGAAAACAGTAAAATTTATACTCATGCTCATGATTTTTCGTATTATTCGCACAATTTTTGACACAGCATCTAAGATAACCCATTATATCAAAGTTTTCGATGTATTCCACGTGTATATTTGTATAGTAGCAAAATAAAGTTCCAAATTTCTCCGATTTGCGCGCACGATCGTTCGTCATTTCTCCCACTACCCTGACGCACAGAGCGAATACCCAGCAATAATTTATATATTGACGAAAAAGGTCAAAAAAATTCTAAAATAACCTCTTCCACTATACTATTATTTATCAAATTTTGTGAAAGCCTCGTTTAGTTCGACATCAATTATTCAAAAGTCAATTTGTCCTTACACAACGTCAGAATATATAGACTTACTTCATTTTATAAGCGGTTTATTCGAAGAAGAAAATGTATCAAGCATTGTACCGGAGCTTCCTCCTCGAAGAGCCGTTTCTTAAGTCGCAAATGAGCTTTAAGACAAAAGGACTTATGCGGGAATAATGTCAGAGTTTGTCGACCTTTTCAGGCCTTATGTGACCCAAAGACAAAGCTGTACTGTCTTTCTGTTTTGTATTTTATTTTCAAGACAATTATTTATCCAGTTATTATCATATATTGCTACTTATAATTAATTCAGTGCATATATTGCCAGGATCATTAAAGACTTAAGCTGTTATTTATACAATAATTATGAAATTAAACGCGAAAAATCAAGTAAAATATACTGTGATGCAGTTGCTATTGAATATGTTTCAGTTTGAAAAAAAAAGAAGAAAAATTTCAATAGAGAACAATGTACTAGTATATGAATGTCTTACTACGTATATATACGTCGGTCTTATAATCTTACGGAATGTACAAGAACTCTTATTGGAGTTATACTGATGAGAAATGAAACATCTGTATCCAAGTCATACAAGATGTGAGCAGCCGAATTTAACTTTCGCAATATGTATCCAATTTTTATCAAAAAAAAAACATTATTTGCTTTTTGGTACATTTATTATAGTACCTTTTGCAGTACTGTTCCCATTTAATAATGATACCATTATACTCAGCTGGCAATATAATTGTAGGCTATCAGATCATCTAGATCAATTTTAAAGAACCGTTAAATCCGAATACTTTTTGTGTGAATTAAATTGATAATAATGCCCGAGGGGCACTAATTTTCTTAAGGAAGGATTTCCTCCTTATTGTTGAATTCGTAAAAATTCTGATTAAATAGCTATTCAGTTTTCGCAAGGTTGATCCTATATATTTTTTAGTTTCTTTTTCGTTTTTATAGCAATCTTTAGCTTATCTTAATCGACAAATTCTACTTTCGTGCAGTTGCATGTACTGCAATTCATGTTTTTTTGAGAAGACAGCTGCTTGAGTCTTTCCTGCGTTAAGCTGGACATTGTTTGCCTCACCCGATTCCACGATGGCGTTTATTTTCTCATTGATGGCAGCAATCTGATTTTCTCGCTCGCGTTTGGAACGAGCAGCGGTCATTGGAGTCCGCGACATGAATGAGAATATAAGAGTGCTGTCGTCCGCGAAGCTGTAAATAGAATTGTTTTTTCTGTCTATGAGATCGTTGGTATATAGCAGGAACAGTGTGGGAGATAATATACACCCTTGAGGAACTCCGGCATTGATTTTAAATTCCTCCGAGGGATGTCCATCAATACCAACCAGGATGCTTCAATCCCTTAAGAAATTGAAAGGCCATAGAAGTAATGTTGGTGGTAGTCAGTATGCTGTCAATTTGCTTGATCCGTCATGCCACACCCTATCAAATGCTTTGGATATGTTGAGAGCCACTCCCGTTTATCTGTGCTTGCGGAAGCCATACTGGCGATCGGATCGCTTATGATGCCTGTCGATTTGAGATATTGTTCGTTTATCAGTTTCTCCATGACTTTGGACATGATGAGAACGAAGGCAATTGGACGTTAGTTATTTAGAATGATTTTTTACTTTTCTTCGAGATTGCTTGCACCTGAGCACATTTATAAATTACAAACCAATTACAAGCAAACATCCATCTATTGGTGATGAAGGTGTACATAATTCCTTAATTGTTAGTTGGCTATATTGAAATTGTTCACTAAAAGTTATGATCTAGAATAGCTAAGTGTTTATAATAATAAATATCTTTTATTGACTAAATATAACAATTTGACAAAAGGTAATAGGTCCGCAAAGCGGTTTTTAACAATTACCACAATAAAAAAAATATATAAAACATAACCCTTGCGATCACTGTAAGAACGTGGTGGGTCAGGGTTGCTGTGATATTAGCGCTACTGAAATAAGGGCTGTTCTGTTGAGTAAAAGGTCATTGCCTTTTTACTGTAAGGATTGCTTTTCCAATGTCAAACAGTTATTGGGATTAATCGACCGTGTGGGAGCCCTGGAAAGAGACGTCGGAGCTCTGAAAGCGGAAATATCTGGTTTGCCCTCTGTTGTTGACGAGCTTGAAAGGGTTAGGGCAAGGTAGGACGCACTCAGTGACGAGGTTACTTCATCTTCTAAGCTATTGTCCACTATGCCACGGTCACATTATCCACAACCACCTTCTCAGCCGGCACTAGGAGGTATTTGAAAGGCAAAAGCGTAATTCGAATGTTATGATTTTTAACCTAAAGCCTGAACCGTCCGAGGACCCCAATTTAGCAGATATCTCTACCTTGCTAAATGAAGTGTTGAATCGTAATATCCCTGTGAGAAAGGCATTTAGAGTTGGAAAGCCCAACCGTAATGGCTGCAGGCCAGTCCGGATCATTTTGGAAGACTGTCGGGATGTGGAGTTTCTGCTGAAGAACAGGAGCAAGTTCTCAGGAAGGAGGGTATACATCGAGTCTAACCTAACTCCGATTCAGTTGAACCAACTTAATGAAGTCAAGGAAGAGTTAAGGACACGCAGGGACAATGGTGAGGATAATCTTTTCATTATATACATTAATGGTTGTCCCTCAATAGCAACAAAAAACCAGACGCGGGCGCAGCCTTCTCACTCTCCTTAGATAGCGTAATTACATGTTACTACCAGAATGTCCGCGGCCTACGTACCAAGACACATAGCTTTTTCAGTGCTGCGTCTACTTTCGGATATGATATTATATTCGTCACTGAATCTTGGCTTCAAAATGATATATTTGATAGCGAAATCCTTCCTAGCTCATATGTAATGTACCGCTCGGACAGAAGAACTGATCTCGTAGCTGCATCTAGGGGCGGTGGAGTTTTGTTGGGAGTGCTTGACCATTTTCACTCAGAGACTATCAACCTTTCAGTGGTCCACAATGAGGTGCCGGAGATTGACTTGGTGGGGTGTAAAATTCAATTTAACCATTTCTTCCTGTATACTTTTGTACTGTATATTCCTCCCACCATCGATTCTGCGCAATTGGAATACTTTTTCGAGGTTCTTTCAACAGTTGATGGAATTTACAGTACACATGTACTTATTTTAGGTGATTTTAACGTACCAACTATCCCGCGTGTCCCAATGGCAAACATAAACTTTTAACTAACTTTTTTGAGTTTCTTAACTGTAAGCAGTTCAACAATGTCGTTAATGGCAACTCTCGCTGTTTGGATCTGATCTTTGCAAACTTTGATGTCGCTGTATTGAACATCGGTGCACCTCTTGTTCCGGAAGATAACCATCATCCTTCATTGTCCTTTAAATTTCGCGCAAGCTTATCCTCTCACAATAACTTACGAGTTAACAAGGACGACACAAGGGAATACAACTTCAGGAAGGCAAACTTTCCGCTCTTGTATCATCTATTACTTAACGCTGATTGGTCACCTATTATAGTTCAGCAGGACGTCAACTCTACATGCAATGTGTTTTATGACATATTAAACAATATGTTTCGCGAGGCAGTACCTCTAAAAGTAAAACCTAAAAGACGCTTTCCTTCATGGTTCTCAGCTGACATTATAAAAAGCACTACGTGACTTTAAAACTTTCAAGTCTAATAACTACTTAGAGCGTTTCAGGTCCTTGCACAAAGACATTAAAGCGCAGACCGCAAGAGCCTACAGAAGCTACGTCCTGGGTCTGGAAAACAAAATAACGTCAGATCCTAGTAATTTTTGGTCCTTTATTCAAAGCACACAAAGCCAGTCCCAAATTCCTCGCTCAATGAAATTCTCCAACAGATCTTATGACATCCCTTACAGCATTGTTTCAGCTTTTGGTGAATATTTCAAAATCGTTTATACAAACTCAGCCCATAGTGAGCATCCTTTTGCGTCTGAAGCTTCCTCAACTTATATTGATGTAGCAGCGTTCACGGCCAGCGATATCTTAGCAGCAAGCAAGTGTCTTAAGAATAAAATTACCTCCGGCCTTGATCTGATTCCTAGCTTTCTAGTTAAAGATTGCTCTGTTGCCTTATTGGACCCTCTGCTTCATATTTTTATTCTTATCCTAAATACCGGCGTTTTTCCCGATATCTGGAAGCAAGCAAAAGTATGTCCCATCTTTAAGAAGGGCGACGCTGGCGTAGTAGAAAATTACCGCCCTATATCTATCCTATGTAACTCAATTTGTGTGCGAACTCCTTAATGACAGAGGTCAGGTTGACGTGGTTTATACAGACTTTCAGAAGGCATTTGATCAGATTGATCATTTCATCTTATTAAACAAACTTGAGCGTCAGTTTGGTTTCTCCGATCGCTTAGTAAAGCTTTTCGGCTCCTACCTGACTGAGCGTTCCCAGTATGTGTAGGTTGAGGGTTTTAAATCTGCTTGCTTTACCTCCACCTCGGGAGTTCCTCAAGGTTCTAATCTGGGTCCCCTTCTATTTAACATTTACATTAACGACCTTATCACTATGCTCACCTGCCAAAGGTTAGCATATGCAGATGACCTAAAGCTATTTTCCTGTATAAATTCCGCTGCCGATTGCCCTCTGTTGCAGTCGAATATCGATATTGTAAGCCATTGGTGCAGTCTGAACAGACTTAATCTAAATGTCGCTAAGTGTAATGTTACCAGCTACTTTCGCATTAATAATCCACATATCGTCAATTACTTAGCTAATGGGACAACTCTTGCCAGGACTAGCAGCTTTAAAGATCTCGGAGTCACCTTTGATGAAAAATTTTCCTTTATTCCTCACCTTGATGACGCTGTCTCAAAAGCATCACGGATGCTGGGTTTTGTGCTTCGAAACTGCAAACTGTTTATAAGGACCGCAACTGCCAAAATTCTTTATTACGCCTTTGTCAGGACCAGGCGGGACTATGGTTCTCTTGTCTGGTTCCCGATCTACGACTGCCACACTCAACTACTGGAATCAGTTCAGCGGCGATTCCTTAAGTGCCAGGCGCTAAAGGATGATGGTGTCTACCCTACAAGGGGCTTCGACCATTATACACTGCTCACGAAGTATAATGAACTGCCTCTTGCAAAAAGGAGAGAGATGCAATCCGTAAAATTTCTATTTAAGTTACTGAACAACATTATCGATTGTCCTTCTCTTTTACAAAGAATTTCCTTTCGTGTACCACGCCCTGAATCCAGACAGCGACTTGCCTCAACTTGGACACCGCCCGATCCAACATACTATATCATAGTCCAATTTACTTTATGTGTAAGAACTTTAATTCCATTGGTGACCCGTGTGACATTCACAACGATAATTTAACTTTTATTTTAAATCACATGCGCACGGTCGATGCCGGAGATTAAATGTTGAACCTAAATTGATCTTTCTTCATTGTTTTCTATTGTATATTGTCTTCTAATGTGGTTTTTCACTTTTTCTTCCCAACACAGGGAGGTACCATTAACATGTATATGAAGATTGTCAGTATTAACTTCCTTTTTAGAAAACAGGATTGCTTTTGTTTTTTGTGGGTTTATTAATAGAGAGTTATGTTCTGCCCAAAGTGAGATGTTGTTCATATGTCTATTGATAGTTTCGATGGTTTTGGCAAGGTCTTCAGGGAGGCAAGGTTGATAAACTTGAATATCATCAGCATACATATGGTATGATGATGAGTATCCAATGACACTCTCAAGATCAGCAGTAAAGACTGAGAACAACAGAGGTCCAAGTATGGAACCCTGGGGCACACCTGTCTCCACAGGCAAAAAGTCTGATACAAGGACACCACCAAACTCATCATGTAGCCGGACAGCCTGGCTTCTTTCTGTCAAATAACTTTTAAAGAAGGTATTATACTCTATACTGTAGAATTCTAATTTTACTAGCAAGAGATTTATATTAAGAGAGTCGACATATCGACCAATACAGCAGGACAACAACCTCCCCGATCAATAATTTGTGTGATGTCACTTGTAATTTTAAGCAAAGCAGTGGTGCAGCTGTAGCCCTGACGGAAACCAGACTGAAACTTTGGCAAAATATTATTAACATCGAAATATTCAACAATTTGAGATTTCACAATTTTTTCCAGGATTTTAGAGGTTGCAGGTAGAATGCTGATTGGTCGCAGATCAGCTGTGGAGGGATTGGCTTTTTTTCGGAAGTGGAGTTGCTAATGCCTTCTTCCACAGCGGAGGCACAACCCCTGTTTCCAATGAAAAATTGACAGTATTTATCAAGGGTGACAGACAATAAGGAGCATACAGTTTTAGCATTCTGGCTAATATATTATCAATATCAATGCCAATTGCATTACTTTTGATCATATTTAGATTAAGTAATATGTCATTTTGGGTGACTAACTTAAATTCAAAAGGGTCACTTTCAAATTTTCTGTTACAAAAACTGAGTAGTAAGTCATTATTAACAATTGTTTTGTGAGAGGAGCTCCTTATTTATAAAATCAGGATTAACTAGAGTATGTGGCAGCTTTAAAGAAGATTTTTTAAATATATGCTGTGTTTTTACTTTAGTCCAGAATTCTTTATTATTATTTGTACCACTAAATTGTGAAGTTTAAAAGGCCTTTTTTCCCCTTTTTATTGCAATTGAAAGATAATTTTTGAGGTCTAAGTAATACGATTTCTTCTGAACAGTGGGTAATGGCTTTAATAATTTTGGGCCTAAAACTACTCTTCACATAGAGGCCAACTCCTCCCCCTCGGTCGGTTCGATCCCCATGAAAAAATGCATAGTCCTCGATGTTACAGAGCTGAATGTCTGTGTTTGGAACCAACCAAGTTTCTGTAATGGCGATAATTCCATAGTTTCCATTATTTATAAACTCTTTTATGTCTATAAACTTGTTACACATTGATCTGGGTTGATTGTAACTAATTTGAGACCTACTGAGCGTCTTTTGGGTTGAAATTGCTGGGACCCTGGGACCTCATGTAAGGGCGGCGTTGAAGGTTGAGAAAATGGTTTATACTAACTCCTTGTGGCCAAAAGTCAGCTTTCATTACTTCATCTTTTTGGCTTTGAGGGACTGATATTTTAAAAGAGCTTTTAAAGCGATCTTTTCTGGTAAAAAGCTTTTCAGTGGTGCTTCCAGAAATTCCTTGGCAATCTAAATATTTCTTTATTTCATCCTGTGTTGTGTCTGGTTGTAAACCAGTAACAAAGAACCAGGAATGATATTCAGCAGCTTTTAAAAGTTGATTGCCCTGTTCTTTGTTGTCCCATATTCTGCTGCCTTTGATGGGGTTTAGGCGTGTCCTTCCCACCCTCTCTTCCCTACGTTTTACCTCAATCCAATCTTCATCATCAATGCTATCCTCTATTTCAACCACATTTTTAGCGTTGTTGACATGCTCTGTGAAAAGTTCTCGGTCCTTACTGGATTTACTGTCTTGTGTAAGATCTTTATTTAGATTTTATATATCAGCTAGAATGTTATGTGATTGAGCTTCCAAGATAGCAACATTTACTGTTTTTTGGCCAATTACATTTTAATTAGGATAAGGCGTAGGACCCAAGGGAGCACTATTTTTGTTATTATGTTCACTGCTTGTTATCGATGCCTGGGTTACCTTGGATATTGAATTTGTACCTTGTTTAAATTCATTTTGAGTGGTGGCATTTGACTTTGTTGCTTGTTTACCGCCTTTAAAGGTCATTTTTAGATTGTTGACCTTTGGAATGTCCCTCTCAATTGGAACATTTTTTTCCTCATCATATGAACTAATAACGGCTTTTTGCAGGTCAACCGCATATTCTAATGAAGACAGCAGCTTTTTAGTTACCTCGTACTCCCGATGTATACATTCGATTTCCCGTATTAATAGCATTTCTTTGCTTTTGGAGCAATTTTCCAGATCCAGTTTTCCGGTGAAATTCACCAAGGAACAGTTATTGCATTCCTTTTCCTGAAGAAAATATGAAATCTTCGCTTTCAAATCTTTTATTTCGGCCTCTTTTTCTGCCATAACGCCCATAACCTCACTAATCGCCTTGTTTACATCCTCATCCCGCGGCGCTCTCGCACACTGGGCACATTGTACCAGGTTTTTACTGCCGCTAACGCCAACTAAACCCGTACATAACCCCGCACATGACTGGTGAAATATTACTTTACAACCCGAACACTTAATTATTACTTTTTCTACATTTGATTTACAATATTTACACTTTTTAGCGTCAGCATCGGACGAGTCGTCCTCGCCCGGCGCCATCTTGGAAAGATGGCGGGGTTTACTCGGGTTTGCTGAGGTCATCCTAGTGTATAGTTCACCCAGCCGTTGTTGACCCTCGAAACGCATGCAATTGAAGTGCTGAAGTGAAAAGGTAATTTTTAGGACATAATTTTGCAAAGCAATTTAATATTATTGGTAGCTATGGTGCACCGTTCGGAGACAATTATTTTCGGATTCCTATTCAGTTATAATAAAAGCATTTAGGATGAGAGGATTAATTATATTAAAAAACAGATTAGATATGCCTTTCTATTCTTGCCTATCCGGCTCCTCGCGCATTGTGTATTATGATTACCTATGATTGATAGAAATACTTAATTTAAATTATTACAAACCACAAAACGTAAAAAATGCGCGAAAAAATTCTCCACGAAACGTGTGATATAATTTCAATTATCAAGTCTTTTGTAACGGTACTCGTAATTTTCCCAACTAGTGAATAAACCAGTCTAACCTTTATATGTAAGTATTGCCTAATTTTTTTTTAAAACAAGTTTTTGTAAGTCGTTCAATTTAGCCATCTAAGAAATATTCTAAATTATAGTCACTTATAAGTTCAGAAACCTTCCTACCTTTCAAGTGTTAATACCCTAATTATGCGGTCAAGACACTTAACTTGTCTTTTACCAGGCAGAAAGTAATTTTATGAAACCAAAAGTTACGATTTTACGAAAAATTCCAGGAAAGGTATTTATTTTCTTATGTAAAGAATTACAATTTGGTTCATCGCAAACAGTTTAGAGGATTACTTCAGTAATTTGAAAATGATGCGTGTTTTCTCATTTGAAGGTTATAGATTTTGCTAAATCAGAAAGTGTGGTTGCAAGAACGATAGAAATGTCTGATACATTTTCTAAATATCGAGCCGTACATAACTAATTATTTTTATTTCATTGAATATATGATAGAAATTCAAACAATCATCATATAGAAATAATGGAATACATTATTAATATGCTAATCAGTTTATATTAATGCAAAGTGTTTTCGCGATATGGGACGGCAACTGAAACATATTCGTTTTTCGTCGCCGTACTTCATTGGTTAACTAGAATACTAATGTAGGTACACAACAACATCAATTTGCTGTTTTAGCTCTGCTGTTTGAGCCTCGCAGTCTTTTTTATCTTGTTCATTAGTCTGCCCATCGAGTAAAATATTAATTCTTTGACCTGTATTACCGAATTTCACCCGCAAACACCCAACTGCGTCCGAAAGTGTAATGTGAGTGATTGGATGGATGCTGTCGGCGGAACAATGATTCGGCACCTAGATAATTTTATGTCCATAGTCTATACTGAAACGATTTAAAAAAGAATATGTGTATTGATATAGGTATTTCAGTCCCCCTCCACGACCTTTCACTGATTAGAGCCTTCTCTTCGGTCCAATGACATCAGACTAATTCATCTTCTGTGCGTTAGAGCACATATTAATTTCGTGTCTTCATAATTTACATGTCGCATCGTTTTGCTCGAAAATTTCTTCGAAATTGGAACAATAAAATGTAATATATCAATCATAGGAATTAAACGATCAATCATATGTCGAATGTACTCGTATAAAGCTAACTAACTGTACATTAACTATTAAGAAAATAAAATGACTAAAGTTTATTGTCATTCATTCGTTAACATTTCCGGGTACTCTCCACAGGAAGAACTATAATTTCATGCGCTTAATAGAGTGAATAATTATTTAATTTAATTAATTTGCAACTAGTGAGCAGTTAAAAGGCGAGAAATTTTTTTAAAAACCTTTTTATAGAGCTTGTTAATTGCTTTCTAATTTATTCATGGGAAACTAAAAAGAGGATACACAACACCATCTGCCATGCCATTAGTGTCTGTTGTTCTATTTTTTCTCGTATTTTCCTCAAGGTTGAAATATCGGTAATAGCATGGATCCTAAAAGATGACGGGCCTGCCATAAATAGTGATGTTTTTCAATTTGTATGATGGCGATATCTGAGTTTAATGGAGCACTACGAGTTTAACGAAACCAGCTCCAAATAGAGATGTGCATCAGTCATACATTATTTCGAATATTCAAAGGAACATCTAAGAATAGATTAAAATGTACTCGCAAAAATGTGAGATAATTATCTCCATTTAAATTATCATTAATAATATATGGTCCAACCAAGCAGTTCCCCATTGTGATAAGTTTAGGTTAGCTTGCTGATGTTTGGTTTCAATAGTAACATATAGATTTTCATCACTGCTATGAGAATTAATAATCCCATCACAGGTGAACCCAGCCTCATTACTAAAAAGAACTTCACTTACAAAGCTATGGTGGGTTATTTGTCATTCGAAAAAAGCCGTGGAAAATTCTACACGTGCAGCATAGTCAGCTACAGACAAAACGTGAACTTTCTGAATGTGGTAGGGGTGGAGCAACTGCTCCTGAAGAACGTCTTTAACTGCCGTTGCCGTTACGATAATTATTTCCAAACTGGTAATTCGGTCTTCTTCTAACAACTGCAATTCCAGTTCTTCAGCTACAGCAGTTCTTGTACTCCTTGGGTGCCCGACTCGACCACGTTTTGGTTTGAAAGACCGTGAGAAACAAAACATTGAGGCATAATAACATAATTCTACTACTATCTCCACCAGACTGCTATCAACCCGTTTATTAGTTTTCCGATCTGGAATTCTTATATTTGTGAAGCGATTTGGTGCAACAGCGAACACCTTCAGTAGCATTACGTTCTGCAAGTCCTAATATTAGATGCTTATTCTTCATTGCTAAACCCAAATTAATAAAAATATTTACTTTAGGAGCACAAATACATGTCGTTAATAAAATGCGATTTTCTCCAAAAGGGTACAAGATATCGATTAAAATAAGGTATACATTTTCCAAATTTGTCATCTCAGTCAAACATGTATAAATTTAACTGTGAAATTTCGTCTGAACATGTATAAGATAGACATGCTGAACAGCAGTTTACATATAAAAACAGGCATAATTATCAGTTAAATCTATGATCCAAATCCAAAAGAAGTTATAAATTAAATAAATTTTTCAAATTCTCACTTTCAAAGCGAATAACTCCATAACAAAGCCGGATACCAAAAATGTGTGTACTACCATTGTTTTGCCTCCCACTGTAAGCCCTATCAATTTCTAGATGACCTTCCCGAACACCCTTTATATATAGAAATATTCTACTATTTTCTTTATTTATTTATTTATTTATTTCAACGGAAAGTCCATATTGAAAATCAAATGTATCATTATTATTTCCTTTATTAATACTTGCAGCTACTCACGCGCTCAATCACAGAGAAATTGCAGAACTACCTGAAACAAAAAAAATAAGAAAAGAATTACTTTACTGGTAAAGGAACCAATATATTTGTAAAACAGAGGGTGTAGTAACTAATAGTTAATAGTTAATACCGAAGAATTATATTATAAAATGCTAAAATTACAAGTTAATATTTGATAAAATTTGAAGACTATTTTTTTAACTTTCTAGCACAGACTACTGTGTGTATAAGCTGTGTCTGAACCTTAGTCTTCGTTTATATGCGTAACGGTCATGTTCGGCGTGCTGTCGTACCGTATAGTGAATTATCGCGTCAATCGAAAAATCAATAAATACAGTGCTTCTTATTCAGGGTTAGATTCGATTAGCAATTCAGAGGTAGAGGATACTCCAGTTTTTACTTAGGTCAAGACTGATTATGATATCAATTTGTTTGTTCATGATTCAAATTCAAATTCAAATTGTTTATTCATGTTAATATATGGTTAACATATTTAAATACGTCAATAGAAAAAATCAATAATATAATGTTCCAATACTAATGCACACACATTTTTAAAAAGGTATTAAATCCAAACATAAAAAAAAACATTAAGTTACAGAGTACGCTAAACATTGGCCAAAGTAATAAAACTCATATACCTATAACTAAGACAACATTGGTTAATAAAACTCGGTAAAACCTAAAACAATAATCACACCAGGACACAGTTAAAATTGGAATTCTAGGAATTCTCCAATGTCATAAAATGCCCTGCTGATGAGAAAGTTCTTAATATGTTTTTTAAATCTCTGTATTGGTAACTCACAAATTGCTCTGGGTAATTTATTGAAGAAAGTTACACCATAAGAATTAAATCCATCCCGGCTTCTCTATAAGGGAACAAGACCCTGTCCATTTCTGGTCTCATATTGGTGAATCTCATTGTGTCGGAGGTGTAGGTGGAGATTTTTCCTCATGAAAATAAGGCTCTCAAAAATATAAAGAGAAGGTAAAGTTAATATTTGAAGATCTATGAAAGCCTGTATGCAGTCTTTCCTGTAAGACAAGCCATTCATCACTCTTACCACTCTCCTCTGAACCCGAAACACATCTTGGGCACCAGTACTATGACCCCAAACCAGGATGGCATAGCTGATGTGTGAATGGAAGAGACAAAATAGGCCTGTCTTAGGCCAGCCTTACACGGTCAATATTATTGAAGCAATATTATTGACGCAATATGAAGTAAAATTGGGTACCCCTCACATGGCTCAATAATATTGATCAATATATGTTAGTTACGATCGTGCTTTCAACAAAGATGGACGAAATAACGCTAATTGCGCTAGCCGTGACACTCAAGAAGAAGAAAAAAAGGAGACAAAGAAACGTGTGGATCAAAAGCTGGTTAGGGAAAAGGCCGAGAGATGGATATGTGGAACTACTCAGACGACTCACTACTGAGCCTGACGGCTACCGCAATTTTTAGCGAATGGATGAACAACTTCAGCAGCTGGTTGCATTGACTTCGCCAAAACTTTTGTCTCAAAACGCTTTTTCCTATAAAAGTCCTGCTACAAAATCGGGAACACCCTGTATAAATAGACTATTTTAAAACAAAAAAACAAGAATTTGAAAACCTGTTTTTGTCCAGAACCATTAAACTGCACATTTACCAAAATTCTTTTTTTCATTTAATAAGTTTTTTAATTTTTTTATATAATTATTTTTGGTTTAAAATACCTCATCATGACATACAGATTTATTAAATAAGTGAAACGATACAATTATACAAAATAAGATCCTTTATTTTTAGACCTCAAAATATAAATAGAATACGTATCTTTATACATCTTAAAATAAATTTTCTCTCCTCTTCTTTATCCGCCGAATTCAACCTCTTCACTGTATTTTCCTTGACTTTTCACTTTTGCGCTAGTTGTACTCGAATTTTTATCAGTTTCCATCGCAAAACACGTAAAACTTATTGACCCGGCCTCAATATATTGACGGACCTTCAATAAAAATTAAACCATTTTAATTTTCTTCAATACTTTTTCCATCAATATTATTGTTTCAATATACCACTTATTAAACGATCAATATATTGATCAATATTGTAGTATAACGTACCCGGGTCGATTCAAAATAGTTGAATCAGATAA